>CM028130.1:10172500-10395000 GCA_016271365.2 Neoceratodus forsteri
TCCTGCCACCCAGCCAGTTACCTACCCACCACACTACTGTCCTGCCCACACCCATATTCCCCAGTTTGTGTAATAGTCTTCTATGTGGCACTGTGTCAAAGGCCTTGCTGAAGTCCAGATAGGCCATGTCCACTGCCCTCCCCTGATCCACCTCCCTAGTCACCCAGTCAAAAATTCAACGAGGTTGGTCTGACATGACCTCCCCCTGATGAAACCATGCTGCCTTGGGTCCTGTAGTCCATTGACAACCAGATGTTCCACCAATCTCTCCTTCAGTAGTGCTTCCATGATCTTCCCCACTACCAAGGTGAGGCTGACTGGTCTGTAGTTCCCTGCTTCCTCTTTGTTCCCATTTTTGTATAAGGGATTACATCTGCTGCCCTCAGTCTTTGGGTACCTTCCCTGTTTCCAGTGATTGGCTAAACAGGATAGCCAGAGGTTCAGCCACCACCTCTCTTAGTTCTTTAAGGACCCTGGGTGCACTCCATCTGGCCCCATTGCTTTATCAACTCTTACTTCCAGTTCCTTCAGGACCCATTCTCAATGTAAAGGGACTTGTGTCCATTTCTGCACCATTCTCACCCTTGTACTCCTTTCAGACCCATTACCCTCCTCCTCTTCAGTAAAAGACTGAGCAGAAATACCTGTTCAATATGTCAGCTTTACTGTTGTCATCCTCCACCAGCCCCCATCCTCCCCTTCAGTATCACTATCCCTCCTTTGTCTTTCTTTTCCTTACGTACCTGTAAAAGGTTTGTCCCCTCTACCCACTGATTTAGCAATGTGTTCTTCTCTGTCTGAACTTTGGCTTCCCTTACTGACCTCCCTGCCTCCCTTTGCTTCTCCTGGTACTTCTCCCTATCCCCTTCTGCCTCGTCTTTGTATTGCCTGAATGCAATCTTTTGGCTTTCACTTTCTTTGCTACCTCTTTGGAAAACCATAATGGTCTCCTCTTCCTTTTCCTCTTGCTAACCTGCTTAATGCATAATTATGTTGTTCTTGTAATCCCCATTTTAAATACTGCCCACTGTTCCTCAACCCCTGATTCCTGTCCCATTCCCCTTAATGCCTCTTTCATTTACAACAGAGTAGATGATCCAGATGGGGTAGGCAGAATGAGAAGAGATCTGGATAAACTAGCAAAATGGTTGGAAGAGTGGAAAATGGGGTTTAACGTTTCAAGTGCAAGCTCATGCACATAAGGAAGAGAAACCCTGAAGCCACCTATAGGTTGGGAGAGGAGTTGCAGGCAATCCCAAGGGAAGAAAGAGACTTGGGCATCATCATCACAGATGACCTGAAATTATCCAAGCAGACCACTAAAACAGTAGGTAAGGCTAGAGGGATGTTAAGGTGTATTAGTAGGGGTATCACTAGTCGTAAGAGGGAGGTGATAATTCATCTTTACAAGACACCGGTTAGACTCCATCTGGAGTATTGTGTGCAATACTGGAGGCCACACTTGTACAAGGACATTAACAAAATGGAGGCAGTCCATAGAAGGGCAACCAAAATGGTGCAGGAACTGCATCAGAAAACATATGAGGACAGAGTAATGGAGTTCAATATGTATACCCTAGAGCAAAGGAGGGAGACAGGTGATATGATTGAAACATTCAAACATATTAAGGGCATTAACAAGGTGAAAGAGTCTTACATGTTTCAATATAAGAAAAATAGCAGGACAATAGGACACAACATGAGATTAGATGGAGATTGATTAAGGGGTAATGTGAAGCAGTTGTTTTTCACAGAAAGGTTCATGGATGCATGGAATGGCTTACCTCTGAAAGTTGTAGATATGAATACAGTGCAGTGCTTAGAACAGGCATGGGATAGGTATAAGGGAGCAATACAGATGAGTATGACTCGATAGGCAATTGACAGAATACAGGCATATGGTACATTCATAAGGTAGAAAAAATGGGCAGACTGGATGGGCTTTGCATTCCTTAGCTGTCGTCAACTTCTATATTTCTATGTTTCTATGCTTCTCTCTTAGATACATTAGGCATACATGTCTTCCTTCAGACCCTAACATTAGCATGTCTGCCTCTAACACTGTGAATAATGAAGGAAAAGAGTCTCACACCTCTGATATGAGAATTAATAGTGCACCATTTTATAATCTCACCAATTCAAACAGGTTTGAGATTTTGACCAATCAGGATAAATAACTAAATGGACTGCAATTACTCACCCAGATACTATAGCAGTTCTACAACAATTGATCTAATTTCATGGAATATGCTGCAAGTCTTGTTAGCAAATTTGTTGATTGTGAATGGCTTCATTGTATCTCTAAGTTTAACATGTTTTCAAGAAACCTGACACAGTAAGGATCAAGATCTTTCATTAAATGGCTATAGCACATTTCATGTGCTAGGAGAAATGACTGCTAAAATGGGAAGATCTGTTGGTGGCCTTCTCACGTGGATTAAGTTGGACAAAGCTATAAAGGTAGATGTGATTTCATCAAATACTAATATGCAAGCCTTTAGGGTACAGTTTTATGATAAAACATTTTGCTTAATTACTATTTACATACCACCAACCAGCTCTAAGTTTTATTCTCCTGGAATTTGGAATGTATTAGACAAAGTTATCCATCAGAGCTGGGTGGTCACTGAATGCAAGGAAATTTTACTTTGTGGTGATTTTAATTCCAGGTTGGGTAACTTCAATTGTGATGTAGACAACAGTTTCAATAACTGGTGTCATTTTGAAGCATATAATTTCCCTAGACAAACAATAGCTCTTAAAATTAACAAAGCATCTCGCAGACTAATAGAACTACTCACAATCCATTATCTAGCCCTAATAGTGGTCGTATTGAGGGGATAAGTTGGGTAGCTACACCACTTCTGTTCAGACACCATTCCATTATAGACTACTTATTCTGGAATGGTGACATGACTTCTGGGAGTCCTGCAAAGGTTTCTTACAAAGGCAGAAAGTGGCCATTTTCTGCTGATTTTAAAATCTAGTGTTTAAACAACAACATTGCCTTCTCTCTTCCACAATTGGAAAACTAAAATCAAAATAAGATCAAATAGCAAGACTCAAAGGAACTACAAATAAGACCTATACTACAGAGTATTACTTTGTCTATAACTGACCATAGAGCCAATTATACTAGTATCTCTAGACTTCTAGAATCATGTTTTTCAGATTAGATCATTATTGAGCCAGTCCTGTTCCCAAGTTAATACTGATATATCAAACAAAACTTGGTTTTATGTAGATTACCATGGGGAAAAGACATTTAAGTCATATGATCAGGAAATGTAAAATAAAGTCCAACATAATGACTACAAATTGCTAAATAAAAGCAGGGTGAACTATACACAGTTTCTAAAACTAAAATATATACAGATTCAGGAGAAGCAGTGGAACAATATGCTTAATATCATAAATAGTAATGATTATCAGTCTTACTGACTTCTGGTAGCCAAGGGGACTAAAAACCTGAAATCTGAAATTGATTCACACACTGTATCCCTATGAATACCTGGATTAATTTCTATACTAGGCGATTTTGTCTCTGAATCTGTCATAGTCAATTACCATTGGATATAAACAACTGTCTACTCCTCCCTTCACCAGGTCTGAGGTCTGTTTTTATTACTGTGACTCTAAAACATAACAAGTCTTCTGAGTCCAGACCTAATTCCAGCTTAGATTTTTCTTACTGACCCCTCACAATGGCTACTATACTAGTATTATTTCTTAAATTATGTTGCAGTAAGCTTGAATTCCCTAACTCAGGGAAAGGTGCACTTATTATCTCCATTTTTTTTTAAAAGGGGGCAAATCTGACCCCTCAATGTTTAGGTCAATCTCACTTTTCGATAACCTTGGCAAATATTTGTAAAACTAATTTTTCAAAGACTTACTTAACAGTTAGTATCTCTTGGTAACCTATCAGAGCTTGAAGCTGGGTTTGCCCAGGATATAAGTAACTGACGATTAGCGTTGTAATATCACATCTTTACAAAAAGTATGTTAAGCTGAGGAAACAAAAAACTTTATACAGCCTTTACTGATTTTCAATCATTCGATACAATTAGAGAAGCCTTCTCTGGGCCTTAATGCAAGAAAGGATTCACCAATGAAAGATTAATTGCTATTATCAAAGAAGTATACACCAACACTTGGTCCCAGGTGAAATTAGGAATAAATGGTCATTTGTCTTCTACTTTTCCAACAAATACTGGCATTAGGCAGGGTTGCGTACTTGTTCCCAACCTATTTTGTATTTATTTAAACATATTATTAGCACAATTACAATGTTTACAATCTGACTCTCCAAAAATGATGGGTAAACATGTCGCTGTCTTAGCATATGCTGATGACTTAGTTTTGTTATCACTTAAGCTCGGTTACAGCTAAAATTAAATATTTTGGAAAATTATGCTAACAATTATAATTTAAAGATGAACAATGATAAAAGTCAGGTAATAACTTCTGGTACAAATACTCCTCAGAAAAGACTTGTGAGTCGGACACAATAAATTAAAAAACTGTAAAACAAAATACATACTTGAGCCTATGTACTTTCCTCAGATGGTAAATGGTCAAAACATACAAATACTCTAAAAATAAGAAACAAACTGCAACTCTCAATGCTTTAATAGGGAAGTATGGCAGAAATTCAATTAGACCTTTATTAACTTCCATTTAAGTTTAGTATAATGCTCCAAGCCTTGTATAATGGGAGCAATCTGGGATCAATCCAGAACAGTAATTCTTTAGAATCCCTCTAAACAGGCTTTTAAGGTCTAGTTTGGGTTTGAGCAATTCAACTCCTGCCGCCCTGATTAGGGCAGAGCCAGGACCTTGTAGTCTTCAGGCTCTGCTTGCTGTTAGAAAAATAAATTTCTGGATAAGATTACTATAACATGACCCTGGGAGACTGATCTATTTGGGTTTAATGGAAAAATACATCTGAATTACTCAAGGTTATTTGCAGTCTAAATGGCCTTCTAGAATCATATTCATTCTCTGCCAATCTGGTTTGGACTTTCTGCAAAGTTATTAGGCTAGGGGAGAAAGGTTAGTCTAAATTACCAAGCATATGTTACCAAAAGGGTTGCTTGTCACTACAAAGTTCTGGACACAGAATTAATTTCTTCACTCCATATTTCTTCTTGGTTAAGACAAAATGATATTTCTCACCATCACTGTTACTACTTAGATATTCTTACAGATCACAGACAAAGGGTCTTATATACTAAATATAGAATTGAAATGTTTCCCAGTAACATTCTTACTGCCAGATATAAAAAGAGTTCTGGGGGTCACGTGATGACAGGGTGAAAGGCAACAGCAACTCCCCGTTGCTTTGCACCTTCGCTCACTGATACAGCTATTTTCTACTTAAATCTTAGCAAACAGTGCACCTTATCGATATTAACCATCTGCTGGGGTCTCCTAGGAAGCAGTGAAGCCTTTCAGAATGGAGGTCTTTATGAAAAAAACGCCACCAAGACACTCGCCACCATCAATGCCGGAAAAAGAAAAGGCCGCAAAGTGGCCTAAACATCAGTTGGCAAGCAAGAGCAGAACTCCATCTCCTTCAATTGCTCTCTCAGAGGAGAGATTTTTGGAAGTAATGTGGCCATTACAGGACAGAATAGTAGTGATCGCAGAGGTCATGCAGCAGATTAAGTCCTCCATGCAAGCCCTTACAACGAGAGTCAGAGACTCAGTGGCCAAGCTCATATCATTAGAAAAGAAACAAGACAAGAGTGAGCTGATGATTACGCAGTTCGGGAGGAGACTAAAGAAGTTGGATGACAAGTTGGAAGATTTACAGGGGAGAAGCAGGAGGACTAATCTCCTCATAATTGGTATGCCTGAAAAGGAGGAAGGCTGAACCCAATATTATTCATGCAGAAGTTGTTCGAAAAGGTAGTAGGCCCTTCCCCGAATGGAGCTACCTATGTTATAGAGCGGGAACACCGGGCTCTTCGTCCGCCTCTGCCTTCTAACTCTCCATCTCGACCCTTGATATG
This sequence comes from Neoceratodus forsteri, assembly GCA_016271365.2. Lineage (NCBI taxonomy): Eukaryota > Metazoa > Chordata > Ceratodontiformes > Ceratodontidae > Neoceratodus > Neoceratodus forsteri. Next base: position 10,178,518 of record CM028130.1, read on the forward strand.
TCGGTTACTGAATTTCCTTGACAAGCAATATATTCTGGTCAAGGTCAAAAATCTACAAGAAGTTTTATGGGAAGGGTATCGTTTAAGGATAGCACAGAACTTGCCTCAGTCGGTGAGAGTGAAGTGGCAGGAGATGCACCCAATTGTTTCAAAATTAATTGCAGTGGGAAAACTCTTCCGAATGCGATACCCTGCAGTGCTTCAGGTTAAATATGAGGATCACTGGATACCCTGGAAACCAAGGAGCAAGCGCTGAAAGAGTTATTCCCCGATTTGTTTAAGTGAGCAGATTGACTGAGCACATCAAGGCTACAATAGACGAGGGATTGCTGCTACAGAGAAAGTTGTAACCTGGACAGAGAAGTTGTTAACGATGTAACTTGTTGGATCTTCTTCGAGAAGAGTATAAGATAATTGGGGGGGCTCCCTAAGAATTATGTTACTGTGAGGAGACCACCTTTAATGCTTATCTGGTGCTTGGCAGAAGAAGCTGTCTTCGGAGTCAGAACTTGGACTCAGCGCATGTAATCTGAGGCTTGTCTGAAACTTGTTTTTCATCCACCCGTAAAGCACAATGGACAAAGATGGAGAAGACCGTGAATGTTAACCCTACAGTGATATGGGACTGCTGTCAGCGCTACCTGCTACTCGGGGACTGATTTAAAACTCTTTTTTTTTCCTTCTTGTTGCCTATTTTGCTCTTCCTTTTGTCCCTTCTTTTATGAAGAGATAGTAAGGGTGGATCACGATGAAGTAATCGGATCTTGAAATGTTAAACTAAGAGTGCTGTATCTCACTTACTAGTGCTATGTTTTCTAGGAGATTTAGGTAATTGTAAATGTCATGAGTTTGACTTGCTGCTTGTTTAGCCGGGAAGGTGTGGGAAGTGGGGAGGAGGGATTTTGGTGCACATCACTCTGTTAGAAAGACATCATGCACCTTATTTAATGGGTGTTGCAGTTCATTGGAACTGGGGTGAAGAAGAAGGGTTGTTTCTGCTTTTATTTTGAGGGCATAGTGATAGAAATAAAGAGGGTATATAGTTATAGTTGTGTTCACGAGGGTGGGAGAGGGTATCAAGTGTCTGTAATCTATATACTACTACTCAGTTTTGGTTAGGACATGCTTCTGGGATTAATCAAGGACTTCAGAGACAGAACGGTGTAGATTTCCCACAGGGATATATATGTCACTGAGTGTAATCAGGTGGTCCATATAACCTAATGAGTTGTAATATTGATAGAGTGCCCTGGACAAGGGTAAAAAGGTGGTGGTCCTCAGACATCTACAGCATTTGCAGACAGGGATAGCATGCCTTCAGGAGACCCACATGAAGAGGGAGGATATCCATTTATTCGCCAAAGCATGGGTGGGACAGGTTTTTGGTGCTGGGAGATCAAATAATAGTGGGGGGGGTGGCAATTCTAATAAATAAGAAAGTTCCCTTCATAATGGGGAAAGAAATATATGACCCCAACAGGATATACATTCTCTTGCATGGAACATTGAAGCGCAGCCAATTATAGTTGGTGCTATATATAGCCCAAATTGTGAATCCCCTGCTTTTTTCACACAGCCACTGAGTATAGTGGTTACTAACCCACCAGTTGTAACTATATTAGGAGGAGATTGGAATTTGGTTCCATATACACATATAGATAGATCTGACTCTCGGAGGCAGGGGTTCTCTCCTTCACAGAGGGTGTTACATGATTTGATGAGTGGTGCAGACATCTTGGATGCATGGATGGTGTTGCACCCTATGGAACATCAGTACACTTTGTATTCACCCCCACACAAATCTCTTTCTCTTTTTCTTGATAAGATCCCTTTTGCTCCCAAATGTCATAAGCTCAGTCATTCATGAGAGGGTCATTTCAGATCACTCACCCATCTCACTTCTGATTTTTGGGGGGCTGGGAGGTAGAAGAGATTTTGTCTGGAGGTTGAATAATCAGTTACTCCAGAAACCTGACACCTTGCAACAGATAAAGGACTTTCTTTCTAATTTTATATCTATTAATAGAGGTTCACTTACAAGAACTGATGTGGTCTGGGCAGCTAGGAAGTGCGCCTTGAGAGGAGAATGCCTGCGGCTGGCTGCCACTATATCCCGACAGTATAAAGCCCAACAGGATAAGCTGCTTTCTGCCATTTGTAGGTTAGAGACCACCATAATAGTAGATCCCAGATACAGAGTGGGCAGCTCTGCATGAGGCTACAGACCCAATATTCAGCCCTGATATACCAGAGGGTGGAGTTGTCTTTGAAGCGTATCAAGATCAAATATCTAGATGTAGAGGGAAAAGCAAGGGAAAGCGTTAGCAGTTAGAGCTTAGGCAGACGAGGCCTCCCATTCGTTTCAAGTATTAAGTAGGTAACCAAATTATTACACCACCCAGGGTTGTAAATGAGCTGAGGACATACTATCTGAGAGGCTGGTACTCAGTTGACAAGATTGATTGCACCACAACCCAAGCTATTTCTAGTACCTTGCCTCGATAGTGCTCCTAAAGTGTCCCCCCAGAATGTCATGTCACTTTGTAATCCGGTCACGATACAGGAAGTAAAACAGGCAATTGAGCAACTAACATTGGATAAATCTCCCGGACCAGATGGTCATTCTAATAACCTATATAAAGTGTGTATATCAGAAATTGCCCCCTTTTTAACAGAGGTATTTAATTTTTGGTATCTGGAAGGTATGTTGGAGGATAGCTTCCTGAAAATGTTGATTACTCTTATACCCAAACCAGCTAAGGACCCCTTCAGTCCCGGTAGTTACCAGCTCATCTCTTTGATCAACATGGATGTAAAGATTTTAGCCAGAATTATGGCTAATAGGTTAAGTTCCCATGTTAGTTACCCTTATTGGTCATGAACAAATCGGTTTCATGGCAGGTAGGTCATCCATTGATCATTGTGAAAGGTTATGCATATCCTCTCAGTACCCAGGGACTCTGACTCAGCTGCAGTATTAGTGTCCTTGGATGCCGAGAAGGCTTTTGATATGGTTTCCTGGAATTTCTTATTTCTAGTGTTAGAACAGTAAGGCCTCCCTGCAGAGTTTGTTAAATGGGTCAGGCTACTATATGCTTACCCATCAGCGCAGGTCTGGTGTAATGGGATCTTGTCTGACCCTTTCCGACTCCAGAGAGGGACCAGACAGGAGGTTGTCCCTTATCCCCGTTAATTTAATCTTTAATTTGGAGCCCCTAGTTCAGAGGCTAATTTCCTCCCCACAAATCCAAGGTATTAAAATCGGAGAAACGACAAAGTTACCCTGTCTGGCTTATGTGGATGATCTGCTGATACACCTAGAGGACTCTGTAAAGGATCCCTGCTCTTTTGAAGAAGTAAGTCCTTTCAGTGGTCTCCCATATAAGCTTAACATATATCTAAAACCAAGGTCTTTCCTTGAATAACAAGACCACCCAGATGGTGATAAATAACACTAACTTGGAGTGGGATCCTCATACCCTTACCTACCTTGGAATACAGGTTGCTAGAGATACTCCCACTATGATTAAGCTTAACCTCACAGACTTGATTAAAACTATTAAATTAGACCTAGACAGATGGGAAGGTCTCCCTCTCACATTATGGGGAAGAATAAATATTATAAAAATAAATGTTCTACCTAGGGTATTTTACCGTTTAGGGATGCTTGGGTGTTTTCTACCCAAAAAATGGTTTACCCAGTTGCAAGCCATGTTAAGTACCTTCTTGTGGAAAGACAAAGGTGTTAGGTGATCTTATAATAAGCTTATGGGTCTCAAGGTGCAGGGTGGATTAGCATTGCCTTTTTTCTTTACCTATTATTGTGCCTACCATCTTAGTAAAGGGTTTACTGGTCAAACACAGTGAGCAGGAACAGAGGGTCAGGCCCCTATGCACCCTGTGGCTCAACATAGAAGGTCCCTAATATCCCAACATCAAGGTACTCTCTCTTTGATCCAGAGTCAGTCTAAGAGCTCCCCAGAATGGTGACGAACACTCCCATTGGATGGTCGGTTAGAGTCCTCAATCAATTACAAACTTACCTTTTGTGCAACTGGCATATATCCCTGGAATAACTGATAGTTGGTAATCCCCATTGTAAAATTGATCATAAACCCATCTTACCCACATTCCGGCCTCTTTTGATTGATAAGAAGGTTTCTGACTTATCAGAGAATGGTAAGTTGATATCCTTTGCTGCTTTTCACTCACGTCTTGATGTGCTTGTTACAAACTTTTCAAATACAAACAAATTGAAGAGACAATTAAAAACTCACCTTGGATGGAGGATATAAACCAGCGCATACAGAAATATTAGAAAAGTTCTAACACTCAGCTAAAGAATCATGCAGCAGTGTCTAGGGTCTAAAAGGAGATGCAATCTGTTGACGCCAATTTACCTGGGGGATCTACTACTATTGGACCCAAGAATTATCCATCACAACGGAAGTGGGGTCTTGGGAAAGTGCATGGAAGAATGTCTATAAATTTGTTAAACAGGACAGATTATGACTAATACAGTTTAATATTATGAATAATCTATATTATACACCAGTTAAATTATACAAATGAGTCATTTCCCCTCATCTACTTGCATTCGGTGTAATCAAGCCCCGGGTTCATATATCACATGTTGTGTGAATGTTCGGTGGTTCAGACCTTGTAGCAATCTATCAATCAGTTACTTGGATCTACAGCTTGGGCTTGATTCCCTTTTCACCCAGAAATTTGCATACTATATCTTTTCCTGAAGGGTATCCCAAGGGTCAGGAAGGCACACCTAGCTTTGATGTCTGCCATAGCCAAACTCATCATTATGAGACACTGGAAAGACAAAGCAAGGTTGTCAGTTTTGGAATGGTATAGGGAAGTGCTTACAGCTCTTCAATTAGAAAAACATATTTTACACATGAATAACAGTTCCCATCTATAGCAGTCTAGATGGGGCTCCCTTGGTGCTTTACTCACTGCATGGAAACCATAAAGGTCTATGGTTTTTGATTGCTTTTCTTTAGTGGTAGTTCAATATTGCTGTTATACTGAAGTTAAGTATATACACACTTGATGGGTGGGATGAGAGGAGGGAAGAAATAGGCAGGGGCAGATAGGGGGTAGACTGAGGGTGGAAAAGTATTAATGGGGTGAGATATAGTTGTAGATGTAGTTAGTAATAGCTGTTATTGAGCCAATGTAACGACAAGGCTAAAATGCCATGTTTTTGGTTTATGTATGACATCTCATGTGCCTAATAGCCCAACATGTACAATGGAAAAAAAATGAATAAAGCATATTGAATTAAAAAAATAAAATAAAAAGAGTTCTGTGATCTGGGGTAAGCTTTGTTCTTGCTCTTGCCAGTCATTGTAAGATTTGCAACATGTGATTTTTGTCTGTCCTAAACCTTGAAATTGGTGGTTGGCACCAACATGTAATTCTATACAAACTGAAGGTCAGACTGTTTTGCTGAAGTTATTTTTTACAACAAATGATCCTGTTACAATATTGGCTGTTGCCCAATATCTTGAGTCTGTTTCTAGACATTGTATCAAATATAACAATACCAATTACAATAAAAGCTTTTATATATCTTATTGAAACTACTGTATATGGAAATTGCATTTTTTGTAGGACATAGTACTTTGTTATAATAATAATCATCATCTTTATTTAAATTAAGTGTTATGAATGTGTTTGTCAAAAACCAAGCTCATGCCCTCTTGGATTCTAACTCTCATGCTGACAGCTGCTTTTATATTGCTGTTTAGAACTATGCTGTTATATGAATATTCTCATGTATTTTCATTTCCTTTTTATATGAATTTTATTAATACTTTATTTGTAATTAGATGGATGTTGATGTATAAATGTATGTCTAGCACATAATGTAACCTATAGTGGCACTGTAAAATCCTTTCAAAATAGATAAAATCAAGGTTGGCATCTGAAAATGATTGTTCCTGTGAACCGTTTCATAAATGTCCTGTCCTTTTACTATTTTTATTAAGTATTTATGTACATTGTGTGTTTGTTATGTAACATGTATGTTTTTTGTTTAGCTATACTTTTCTCCTTCTACCTTATCTGTTTTCCTTCTGCCTGGCAACTCCACCTGGATATCCTGACGCCGCCCATTCTTCTGCACTCCGAAAGGGTCCGCCTTTGTCTCCTGCAGCTTGTCCCCCATAGCAGGGTGGTGGGGAGTCCCCAACTCACCCACCCAAATGGATTCAGATCAGGCGCACCCCCAGGACGGGAGATCATGCACGGCCATCAAGCCGCATGACGTGGTGCTGTATTTCCTCTTTTCTTTTTTCTGCCTGAGCCAGCAGGCATGCAGTGATGCTGACAGAGGAGAGTGCGCATGCATCTGCATGTGCTTCCTCCTGGCATCTGTCCAAAACTCTCCCAGAGCACAGTATGCATCCTGTCCCCCAGCCTCCACTGGGGGCAATCATGCGCCAAGTGTCATGGACCCCCCACCCAGACAGGAAAAGCAGTCCATTCAAAAATCAGTCCCTCTTCTCCCATGCCAACCCCCAGGGACCTGTGCTCATTCCTGAACACCATTCAGCAGTGTGCCATGAAGTGCAGGCAACCAGTGCCTAGCCCTCCGCTCCACCGGGCCGGCCCACCATGTATAAATTTTAATGTTTTTGTAAGACTTGTCATGTGCAAATGGGCAGTAATGATCATCTTCCTTACAAGTGTAAAAAATATAAATGAAATGAAATGTTATAAATGTATTGTAATGGTCATATGATCAATTAATTAACTGAACTGAACTATCACATTAAATTAGACACTTCTCTTCCCCTCTCTCATTCTCTTCATCCTGCACAACTTCTTTTCTCCCAACTGCTCCTGTTTCTAATGTTCTCCCACCTTCTGCTCACTACCATTCCTTTACTTTGTTTAAGCTGAACGAAATGATAACCCTACTTAAAGCACTTCTATTAGATGAAAATTGATACTGAGTATGTAATGTATATGTTACATCAAGTATCCAAGTGTCATGTTTGTTTTGTTCTCCTACTCTCTTATCCCAAGGCTGTTGATAATCCCTTGCTTATGTTAACTAATTGTTAGCACTTCATCTGTGTTCTCCAGTTTGTAGCTATATAGTATTATAATATATTGTCCTTGGCATTATATTGCACTTTATGTTGTTACTCCCATCCCTTCTCCACCAGGATGCTCCAGAAGATGAGCAACTTGTTTGTTCAGTGTACCTTCCTGATGTAACTTTGAAATAAATAAATAAATAAATAAAATAACATTTGCAGTATTTCTGGATACTTGGAGTAGATAGCATGCTATGATTTGCTCTGAATTAGAAGGACTAGACAGTAGAGCTTTAAGGTAGGAAGGAACACAAGAAATTAGTATAATAAGTTCTTGTACATAGGGTATAGTGGGGAGCAAATTAGGTATATTAGAAGGAGGTGTGAGGGAGAAGTTTCAGGTTAAGGGCACACACATTGGCAGTTCTGAAGGAGAAATGAACTGAGCTAACATCTGAATATGCTGGCAGACAAGTTCTGTTCTACTGTTAGAGGTATATTACTTCGGAGTTTGGAGGTTACTAGGGAGAAGGCCTGCTCCCGTATTTAGTCCTAGATCTGGGGATGGTCAGCTGTTTGACTCCTGAGGATTTTAAGGTGTAGTGGTTGGTATCTGGTATTTGGTGTAAGGTAGGAAACAAGATGATGAGATGCCCAGTTCTGAATTATGATGTGAACAACATTACCTAGGGTGCGGTCCGTGAGAACTGGTAGTTATTTCTATCACATTTTTTAAAGTGCATTTCAACTAGAACATCACAAGATATATACATTTAAGTGTATATTTGACAGAATTTATATGTACAAATCAGGGAGATTACTTGAACATATAGTTTAGACAGAGATACAGTAATAAGCCAACTCAGATAGTACTGGCACTGTTATTTAATTAAACTTCAATTTAACATCTGAATTATATCTGAATATGCTGGCAGACAAGTTATCATTGGGTTGCTCTCACTATATTGATCCTGGTGGATGGTGAGAGGCTTGCAGTAGCTCGGGGTAGACCCAGCCAAGGCTAGAGTTTGTGGCCTTACAGACAATGGATATATGTGCTGCAAAATCCAGGGAAGAGTCTAGGGTGATACTGAGGTAACTGAAAGAAATGACTGATTCAAGGTCGGACCCATTATCACAGATCACTGAGAGGGGAGTGCCTTAGTTTCTTAGCTGTGGAGGTGAGCCAAATGGCATGGCCAGTGACACTGCTTGATTCATTATTAGTTTATTGGTGGTAAGCCAGGACTGAACTGTTTTGAGATTGGTGGCTAGACCATAGTTGACTTATGTTACATCCGGTGCATGGCCAATTAACACAAGATCATCTGCAGAGAGAAGAAGATTGCTATGCATGAAGCAGTGATGAATGGAGTTGATATGCCCAAATAGGAGAGGCCCAAGGATCAAGCCCTGAGGAATGCAGCGGTGGTAGGGAGGTAGTCAGAGAGGGAAAATGTGATCTTAACCCACTGTGAACTATTTGATAGGTAACTGGTAAACCAGGGTAGAATGTGTTCAGTGATCCCCAGTGAGTATAGTATACTGACTAGAGTGGGATGATCCAACATATCAAAGGCTTAGTTAGGTCTGTAAACACTGCACCTACAGTATGTATTCCCCTTTGTCTAGGAAGGTGTAGATGTGTTGATTAAGGTTAGTAAAGGCATTGTAGTGTTGTGGTGTTTCCATAATCTGTGCAGAGCTGGAGAAAGCAGATTATGGTTTTCAAGATAGACACTGAGTTGCATGGCAACACTTTTTCCTAGAACTTTGCTTAGCACTGGTAGTAAAATAATTGGCATGCAATTGTATAGTAGTATTTTGTTTCCCTTCTTAAAGATTGGGACACTATTTGTTTTTGTTTTTTTCTAAATGTCAGGGATGGTATTGGTGCAGAGGGAGAGGTAGATAATTTGGGCTAAGGGAGTGGCCAATTCATGTGTTGCAAGTTTGATGAGTTTAGGCTCTAGTCCATCTGGACCATCTGATTTGGATTCTGGGATCTTCTTTAGAAGTTTAAGTACTTCTGTAGGGGTGACCTGTTTAAATAGGAATAGGAATTGGTCTTCAGTCGGGGGGGCAAGGGTTGGACCACTTTGAACCAGATTTAGAGTTTTAATGGTTTGCGATAGATCTGTGAATTGTTTGTTGAAGGCATTAGTGATAATTTGAGGATTGTTGCAATTCACATTATCTATTTTGAAATCTGGAGTGATGAAGGGGTCAGAATGACCAAGGTCCTGTTTAAGATAGCTCCAGGACTTTGTACAGTAGTAGCTATGCTTGCTTTGCCAGATTCCCTGCTTGCACTTATTCCTACAGAATCTGTAGGAAGACCAATCTGAATGAAACTTAGATGCATTGATTAATGCCCAGTATTGAATCATTTTCTTCCAGGAGTGCCTGGAGGGGGCATGTGAGCCATTTTTTGTCTTGTCCTCAGAATTGCATGGAGGTGGGGGGGTATACCCTCCTGATGTCAAAACTTCGACATCGACCAACACTACAGTGGCTACAGTGCCAGGTTGCTGTAGTGTCAGCGCTGGACCCTGGCACTGTATTTGCGTTGGTCTTGCATCCCCTCTCCTAATGAGCTCTGACTTGGAGTTGATCATATTTAGTTGCGGGGGTTCAGGGGCAAAGCCCTCCCGAACAAAACATGTTACTGTGTTAGAAACCATATGCTGACAGCGAAGGCAGTCAGCATGACCGTTTTGCTGTCTGGTCGTTTGACAAAATGTTTGTCAATGACTGGTAGTAGATCCTGAGGGGGGACATGTTTCTCTTGGAGCTTAAGGAAGGTTGAGTTAAGATATGAGACTGCTGTGTTGACACTGGAAGAGGTCCAGAGGTCAGCGCAGTTCTGGCTGGCTAGCTCCACTCTGAGTTATGAGTGTTGAAACCTAGAGTAATTGCAGAAGTGTTAAACTTAGTAAGGACCATTGAATGTATTATATTATAAACTGGACACTTCTATTTCTCATCCAAACATACACAACAAACCTCAGTCTTTCTACCCATAGTAAATGCATTGAAGAGCATACTTCTCAAATGGAATCACCCACAACCTCCTGATTATAATACACGGCTAAATTGAATGATTACTATTTACAAGACTGAAAAAGACCACTATATTACCCATAGAAATCATTATAAATTCAATCAAATATAGATTCATCTTGGTAATGTAATACATTCTGACCATATAAATGAAATATTAAATCATCCTGTAGCACAGAATTATTAAATCTACTAATTTACCACTCCTGCCATATAACCTACACCATTTGTGAGGTATGCTCACCATCAATAATATTGTGACAATATCATATTAATATAATCACAATTATTCAATGAGTCTAATATATTTAACAAGCATTGAAAATCAGTTGTAACAGTTATAATATATGATGGTTACTTTACCCACTGTTAAATTATGTACTGTATATGTATCTAAAATCAATTAAAAGAAATACTTTTAGAAGTCTGGAACCATTGTAAATCAGTGGTGCGGTGTTCCTTGGGGGGTTATGTACACTATGTTTGTATGCATGTATTTGTGTATGGATTTATTTCAAAAGTTTCACCAGGAAAGACATATAGAGCTGCTAAAAGCTTGTTTCCAGGTGCATCCTGTGGGAAGGGATTATGGAAATTAAAATTCAGCAAATACAATATAACAGAAGCAGAATAAAAAAAATTTAAAGTCACACAGTATAAAAGATATGTGCATTAGTTATATTTGCTATTATATAGACAAGGGAACTAGTGAATAGGAATGAGGGAAACAAACAACAAGGGCAATATGAGAGACTTAGGAAGAGGGATATGGACAGTTACAGGATGGAGAAACAAAACACGAAGAAGAAACTTTAAGTTGAAAACAGAAGAAGCAGAGTGAATTGACAGGGGAAGAGAGGAACAGAATTTAGGAAAGTGATACAAGCAGACTGACCAGCAGTAGATTTTCTAGAAGGAACAGAGAGGGAACAAGAAGTAGCATAGTGGCGAGGGTAGTTGGAAAAAGCTTTGCAGTTCCAGCGGTGTCAGGTGAGCTCTCGCTGGCCCTTGACAATCCGGGGGAGATGGTGTCAAGTCTCATACCGAGCCTTATCCATATCCGCAGCTGGTCTTCAAGGTCAACGGCCTCTGGCATGTTAGAACACTGTAGGTAAGGGAAATCAGCAAACCAGATCCATAACTTCAGGATAAGGATTGGCTTTAAGAGCTGGGTCAGTCGGACATAGGTGTGAAGTGGGGATGGGTACGTGCCATGGCTGGACAAGGTGTCACCTCATGGCGGTAGTGACTTTGGATGCAAGCCGGGCCCATCCTGTGGATGGCCATGGCTGTGGCGGGTGCCAGTCTCAACTGGCGTCCCTCATCATCTGGCAGCTAGCAGCTGACTTAGAACTGATGCAGACCAGGAGAATCTGACTGTTTAATTAAAACAAAGCATCGCAAAGGTCCGTGATGGGTGTTGACATGATGTAATTTCTGCCCAGGGCTCTGGGACACAATTTGAAGTCAGAGGGTGGACGGCTCAGAGGTAATGTTAGAAAGTATTTTTTCACAGAAAGGGATGTGGATGCATGGAACAACCTTCCTGAGGAGGCTGTGGAGCCATAAACAGTGGGAGAATTCATGAATGCATGGGACAGACATAAGGCAATTCTAGTTGGAGATAGGAAGAAGCAAGCAGTTGGTTAACCAGAATCTACAGCTTATCCATCAGATAGGGAAATGGGCAGACTAGGTGGGCCAAGTGGTCCTTAACTGCCATCAAATTCTATGTTTTTCTATGTTTGTATGTAAGGGGGAGATGATATGAGAGATTAAGGTTAGGAAGGAAGGGAACCAAACCAGAACTTAAAAATAACAAACCAGAACTTAAAAATAAAGGAGGCACAGTGAGGAAGGCACCTGACATCAAGGAAGGGGAGAGAAAGAGCAGACTACAGTGAGCAATGGTGGGTATGTGAGGAACAATCTAAAGCAAAATGACAGAAAGAGTGAAAGCGGTGGTAATGTCTGGCAAGGGAGCATTTGGGAGCTCCGCTATAGACTATATCGCCATAATCAACAAAGTCTGGTCAGAGCCGATACGGCTGCTCACAGCGGTGAGACCGAGTGAAAGAATACTCAGAGCTCTCACTGCACCAGGGCTTGCCATATCCAAGATGGCCACTGTAACAGAACTGCGCATGTACAATACTCTTGCATGACCAGTTTGAGTCCGTTGACATCTTGGGCATGGCAGCTATCATTGCTTCAGTTGTGGGAGAAAAATGTAGTGCCCCATGAAGTGGATGTGTTGATGCAGCACATGGAGGGGAAGGGCGGTTACACCACAACCCACTGGAACTGTGCCAGAGCACTGTGGAAGCATGCAGGAGTAATGTACAGTCCCATGCTTACAAAGTGCTCTTTTCCAGAATGGCAGTGATATGTCTGTGGAGCTCCACCAACGCAGCCATAAAAATAGGGAGAATCATCATTATTACAATTTCTCCTTGGACAGGCAGCGGGATACACATTTTGTGCCTGAATAATGCACCTAGCTTGGGCAGGAGCTTTTGGTGTATGGCATCAATATGAACCAAGAAATCATGGTGATGTTCAAGTCAAACCTTGAGGTACTTAAAAAGAGGATACATCCTCAATCATGGCACCATAACGGGTATGAAATAAAGGGATAGAGGTGAGTCTGACAAGCCTTTGATGGTGACAAAAGTCATGGAAACTATTTTTTGGCATTGAGGGTTAGTTGATTAAACTAGAATCAGCGATGAATATTGTCAAAATCCTGCTTCAGCTGTAAGGTAAGCACATCCTTCCTGAGGAGGTTGCGAGGTCTAAAACTGTGGGAGAATTCAAGAATGCATGGGACAGACACAAGGCAATTCTTGTGGGGGGTAGGAAGAAATAGGCTGTTGATTAACTAGGATCTGCGGCCTATCCTGTAGGTAGGGAAATGGGCAGACTAGGTGGGCCAAGCTGTCCTAATCTGCCATCGAAGTCTATGTTTCTATGTTTCTGTGGGAAGAGAATACTGATGAAAAAGTACTGTATTATCAGCATACATTTTTTTTTTATTTTAGTCTTTGGTAACTGGGTAAAGCCCACTAGGCACAAGTGCCTGTTTTCAGGGGCAACCTGGGAGCACTGGGTGGTTAAGTGACTTGCTTATAGTCACACAGTATGCAAGTGGAGGCTGTGAGAATCAAACTCAGGTCTCGTCTACTGGATGTACCAAGCTCATTCACACTTCGTTCCTCTAATCTCTAGGTTATACTGCCAGCTCATGGATATGAATGGATGCAGAAGAACAGACAGAGGGAAGATCAATCAAGAATTTAAAAAAAGATAATAGAATCCAGGAAAGACCCTTGAGGGACATCTGAGCAGATAGGGAGTGGTGTAACAGTCTTGCTACAAAAGATTTGTGTTATCTTAATATTAGCATTGACTAGTCACACAAAGAAAATGACACATCACTGCTTGAATAGAGAGTGTCCATATTAGGGGAAAGCCAGCCCTGTGTTGTGTGACCCTTGAAACACAGAGGAACACTATATTACTGATTTCCCACAGTCCAGATTACTAATCCTACAGTAGTCCTTCATTTCCTTTGTTTCTTCACTTTGAGATAAAACTCTAAAAGACATATGCCCCAATACACTGATCGGTATAATGCCTATGCACTAGGTATCTGCAGCATGTAGGCACTAGTACATTAGGAAGATTCGCATCATGGGTCCCTCTGACCCCTAGCAGCATTCTCAGATGTACATTCCACTTCCACACTTGATCCCCAGGTTGTTCATTCAGTTATAGGCATGGTCTGGGGAGTGGCTAGGGGTGTGTCCACAATCTATGTTATTCACAAAAGTTCTGAGTGCTGGGTGGGAGGGGGTGCAGGATGCAACAGCAGGCACTCTACTATATCCATTTTGTACCCTTATGGAATACAAATGTCAACTGTGGTTGAATGGCATCACCACCCCTATGCTGTTCTGGCCCTCTGGTCAGGAAAGGAGGGCTGGGGGAAATCATGTGGACACTTGCCCAACATTTTAAACTATAAGGGATATGAGGACTCCAACAATCCCCTCTTCTGTGCAGAGGAGGGGATCCACTGGCAGGCCAGGATGTGCATCTAATTGGATAACTGTGTTTACAATCTGCCCTCCATGCACCAGCATGCCAGCGAGTGAGACCACAGACAGGCACACTTTGGTGGCTGGCAATCGTGCATTCCAAGTCCTGTGTGCCTGTTCATGGGTGCAGAGCTGCATGGGCCAGGTATGCACCTCTTGCCTGTACCTGGCCCCTGCTAGTGTATAGCCACCATAGCTATATGCTGTTAGTTTGATACAGAAGTGAGCACTGAATCCCTAACTAAAGAGGCACAGCTGCAGATCCATGAGAAATCAGAATGTTCTTCTTGCAGTCATTATCAATCAAAGGGTTGAAACTGACATCTTTTGGCAATCTCCATTTGGGAGAAGAACAATTCTGTATTAGGAGGCAAGTTCAAATCTGTTATAGACATATGTGCTTCTTTCTGAACTTCATGTCTGGACATGCTACTTCTGTTGTAAAGTTCAGGGTACAGATAGCACATATACATCAGAGACTGGTGCATGTTCCACAGAGTATTGTGTGCAGTGTTTTGAAGTGAAGTCTCACAGGAGAAAGGTTTCTGTTGACTTTTATTTCTGTCATAGTACTACCTGTACTTATGTATCATTCTATTCACCTAGTATAATATGCACTGACACTGAACCTTTTATATTTATAAAGAGATATATTGAAAATATGTGTATCAGCTGAAGATAAGTAGTTGCAGTACAATTTGCTTAAATGAGTTTAGCTCACTAGTTTTTTAAACAAGTGCTAAGAACACATTTTTCAAATACCTAACGTGATAGGCATCTAATAATGCTTTAGGAGGACAGTAGCGAGATGTCAACAATGAGTGGTCATAAAGGTACTGGGGTAACTCAGTGAAATTGGTGTGTGGGGGGGTCAAGAAGGATGTCAGGAAGTAATTTGTTACACAAAGAGTGGTGATGGACTGAATACAACTTCCAGAGTAGGGCATTGGGGCTGAAAGAGTGAGTGGGTTCAAAAGCGCAAAGCGCATGCAACAGGCATACAGGGATAATGTGTATGAGGGCAATAGGAAGGACTAACAATGGTACGGTCCTAAAATTAGACAGGCTTAGGAAGCAGGATGGACTGGTAATCCTCTACAAATTTATGGAAGGTTACAGTGTGCAGCCCTGATCCTCATAGGTGAATAAGTACAGTGACATAATAGAGAAGATACAGTATAGATAATACAGTACAGACATAGTACAGACCGAGTTGTGTGATAGTTTGCAGAATATGTGCTTTGAGGACCAACTGTCAGAGCTGAGGCAGTTTTCCATGGAAAGGAGAAGATTAAGGAGAGACACAATTACAGCATTCAAGTATCTAAAGGGGAAAACATCATCAGACCAAGTGCAGCTCTTCATGATGCCCAAGGGTGAAAGGACAAGGGGAAACTCAGTGTTAGTGAAAGGTGAACGATTTAAGGGAAATATCTGGAACAAGTTCAGACAATAAATGGTGAACACTCAGAATAGATTATCACAGCAAGTGGTATCAGTTGATACTGTAAATACTGTCTAGCTCAGATTATTTTCAGAAAGCACCAGTGTTGAATGGCATCTGAAAAAACACAAATAAAAAACAACTTTCACCCGTGGAGGCAAAATGACCAGTTTATCTTTCCAGACTTGGTCTGGATCAGTTTTTCTGCAACATAAGGTTTTTGCTAGATAAACCTGTTGCAAAAACATTCAAGTTTTCCTCAAGAATTACTCAGCACAGTGCTTGCATTCAGTATCCTAAAGCACAGAAATACCATTGATTGTCTCAGGACTGTTTCAGCTGTTGCTGTGAAAACCATTATTCAAAATACAATTTTGTCAATCAAATCAATCAAACTTTAACCAGGCATAGACACCATTGAACAAGCTCATTTTCAAGGTGGTCCTGGACAAAGACAGATTACAGATGGGTAAACAAGCACAGAAAATACATGTGGGGTATCAAAATAGATAACAGTATTACAGCAGTTTGGAAGAGACAGTAAATCAGTAACATGAGTACTAAAAAATACATGTGGAATATCAGACAGATCTTAATATACCAGTTGACAGTATTACAGGCAGATTGGGAGATCTTGGCCTGTGTGTTACTGGACAGACCTGTGTAAAAGAGGTGGGGGAGAGAGAAAGGGAGGTAGAAAGAAAGAGAACGAGAAAGAAGGTAAAAGTGTTGGACCCCATTACTTGGGAGCAAAGTGTAGCTAGGAGTCCACTAGCTCGTGCAAGTGTTGGCGGTTGAAGGAGCTCAATCACCTAAAGCAGTTGCAGGTTTCAGACAGGTAGTCAGATATTACTGCTTTGAAGGTGATTGGTCCTAAAAAGGTATAAAGTTTTAGGAAGCTTTTCATGGTATTCCAGAGGGAGGGGAGGGAGAAATTGATTGCAGCCGAGCCATGGGATGCTTTTGTTCTAGGTATCTGAAAGCAAAGAATGGAGAAGCGCCTCAAACTGTATGCACCCTTTGCATGCTTGAAGAGGCTCGAAATGCACTCTGGCAGCTTATCAAACAGTGCTCTGTAGAACCAGAGTAGAGCATTTATTTTCCTCCTTATAGGAAGGGAGGACCACCCGAACTCACAGTATGGCAGACAGTGGTGGGTACAGTAAGGTAGGTTAAGGATGAACCTCAAGGCCCTGTAATAGAGGGTGTCAAGGTTACTAAGCACTGACGAGGAGCAGTTATTGTAAAGGAAGTCGGCATAGTCCAGGAGTGGCAAGAATGTAGTTTGCACAAGCATTTTTTGGGGGCTTCTTTGGTGAGGAAATGTTTGATGTGGTAGAATATGCCTAAGCACTGTCTCAGTTTTTTTGAGACCTCATTGAGGTGGTGTAGAAAGTTCAGTTTGTTGTCCAGCCAGAACCCTAAGTATTTAAAGTTATCTACCATTTCAAGGGGTTCACCCAGTAGTGTTAGGATCTTTAGGTTGCTCATGGGACCAGTGGCTGTCTTTGGGGAGATAATCATAGCTTTGGTCTTTTTAGCATTGAGTAGGAGCTTGCGTTTTATTAGATTGTGCTGGAGAGAGATAAAGTCGTGCTGAAGGTCCTTATAGGTATAGGTATAGCCACACTTACCTCCTGCTCTACCATCCACTACACTTAGCATGTCAGCAGCCCCATCCTGTCCACTGCTCTCCAAGAACCAGGACGCAGTTTTCTGAGGTGCTCCTGAACCTGATTTTATAAAAAGCAGGATACCGATGCAAAACTCCCTCAGTGTGCCACAAGCTGCCAGCTGCACTGATGAAACAGTGCAGCAGAGGGGAATGTCACAAGCTGATGGATGGGCTTGCTGCAGCAGTAGCCAGCGATGACAACCCACTGGCTAATCACCCTGATGGCTGGTGGGTCATCTGCACCACGACTTGGCTCATGGGAAGTGGGATGGGTTGGGCAGGGGGGATGGGTGATGACAACTGCCTCTGAGTGAGCAAGGGCAGGGACAGTGAATGTCCAGGTGGGGAGTAGATGCACTACCATCAGAGGGTTATAGGCTCATGCATGCCAAGGTCCACTGGTCATGCTACCAGTGGTCACTCAGGTGTTGGGGTCTGCCTCGGCACTTTTCCGAGGGAAGCACAGTGTGACCCCCCTACCACCACCCAGCGAGGGCTATAGCAATAGCACATAGCAGTTTGGACCAGCTCTGGGCTGGTCTAACTACAGGATACATGCACCCCTTGGAAGTGCTTGAAAAATCCCAATATAAGGGATATTGCAGCCCTTCCCCAGTGCAATCCTGCATCTGCCATGGCGCACCTGTGCAGTTGTGGAAAGGATGGCCAAACCCAGTTGGTGGATGCAGTCCAAGAAGATGCATTTGGTCCCTTACAAAATTGGAACTGGCTTGATATGCAGTGCAAGTAGCTCTTTTGTCCCACCTTTACTTACCACAAGCCCCTTGTGCTAGTCCTGACCTTTTGAAAATTGAGCTCCTGTCTTTAAAGTAACACTGACCTTCAGTATTGCTACTGTTAGGCTTTCAGAATCCTTTGTGTGCTAACACACCATTACTGTGTGTCCCTCAAGGCTCTTTGTGCCATATTGCTCTCCGCTACCAAGTCTGATCATAACCACAAAACTCATTGCTATCCACCAAATAATGTCCATGTCTCATAATAAAAAAAATGAATAATTTGACAGCAGACCTCTTCAATGACAGCCTGCTTCAGTGTTCTGCTTTTTATGCAGAACTGTTTGCTGTCCTGCACTGCTCTATCAGTTATGTTCTGTCTCTCTCACATCTCTAACACTTCAGGTGCTCTGGTATCAATTCTCAGCTGTTTCTGCAGTAAGCTAGTGACTGAATTCTGTCATTCAGTCAGCATCCTGCTGTGATGGTGAGTGAAGTGACATGGCTGGTCATGGCCTGGGGTGGGCACACCTACAGGGGTGTACGGGGACCACTTGACAATGGAGCATATCTCTTGTCATTTTAGAGTACATGAAAGAATTAAGGAAGAGATTGCTTTTATACACCCAACAAGCTCATAAAAATACTGTGGAAGCCCAGGCAAAACAGAAAGTGTTTTATGACATCAATACTCAGGAAAAGGTGTTCACTCCGGGTGACAAAGTTTTGCTTCTTTTACCATCATTAGACAACAAGTTATTGATGAAGTGGCAAGACCCCTATAATATTGTAGAACAGACTGGACCTGTCATATACAGAATAGAGACCCCAGAAAAATGCTCATTGAATAACGTCTACCATGTCAGCCTGTTAAAAAAATGGCATGAGTGTATGGAGGCAAAACCTTGTTGCTATGTGTACTCTGATGGTCAGGATACAGGGTTAGACACAGCATACCATAGATTGGAAAAAACCGAAAACCTTCAGGATGTGGTTATTAATTCACAATTAGATGAACAGCAAAAGATTGAGATTAACCAACTCCTAGAACAACTTTTTGCTGTATTTACTACTAAACCAGGACAAGCTAGTAATGTGTCACATCAGATTAGGGAAAGAGGAAGGGGGAAATTGTTTAACCAGGAAAGGGCACACTAGGCTAGAGCTTGTTTCCAGGTGGAAGTTAAGTGACTTGCTCAGGGTACCACAGTATGCAAGTGGAAACTGTGGGATTCAAACCAACGTCTGATCCGCTGGATTTCACCAGATTTGCAGCTCAGAGCCTTAGACGACTGCGCTATACTGCCTCCCTAGTTTAGATTAGATTAGAACAACAGCTAATCCTGTATGCCAGAAGGCATATAGATCACCTGAAAAACCATGTATAGAGGTCAAGGAAGAAATAAGCTGTTAGCACTAGGAATTATAGAACCATCTGTAAGTTCATGGTCATCTCCAATGGTAATAGTTTCAAGGAATGAAGGGGGTATCCGACTCTGTTTAGATATATGAAAGCTGAATTTGGTATCAGAATTTGATAACTACTCCATACCCAGAGTCGATGACATCACTGACCAAATAGGCCAGGCTTGTTATATTACCACCTTAGACCTCACAAAAGGCTACTGGCAGATTCCCTTAATGGCTGATTCTAAAAACAAGACTCTTTCAGTATACCCTTTGGTTTCTTCCAATTCAGGTATATGCCTTTTTGGCTTACACGGGCCCCTACAATGTTTCAAAGGTACATGGACCAGTTGTTAGCTCCACCGCATAGTACATGTTCTGCCTACTTGGATGATGTGGTAATGTACAGCAAATATTGGTCCTCGCACCTTGATCATTTGAATAAAGTCATCCAGACCATTCAAGCAGCAGGGCTCACCATTAATCCCTCAAAGTGCAACATAGCCATGCAGGAGACAAGATATTTAGGGTTAATTCTTGGAAATGGGAGTTTGCGACCTGAAGTCAGTAAAGTGACAGAGGTAGCAAACTGGCCTGTTCCTAAGACAAAAACAGAGGTAAGATCTTTTCTAGGGCTTGCAGGATATTACAGGCATTTCATTCCTGACTTTGCTACCTTAGCTACACCATTGACGAAACAAACAAAAAAATCAGTCCCCAATATTGTTCCTTGGTCTGATGAGTGTGACAAGGCATTTCAAGCTATTAAAGCTGCTTTGTGTGCATCACCAGTGTTGAAATCTCCTGACTTACCCAACTTTTTGAGGTTCATACCAATGCCTCAGATACTGGGTTAGGAGCTGTATTGTCACAGAACATCAAAGGAGAAGAGCAGCCTAGCCTTTATATCAGACGGAAATGATTTCCAAGAGAACATAAATATGCAACAATTGAGAAGGAGGGTTTGGCAGTCAAATGGGCCATTGAAGCTCTGAAATTTTATTTGTGGGGCAACACATTTACGCATGTTACTGATCATAGCCCTCTCTGCTGGCTGCAAAAAATGAAGGATAAAAACGCCTGTATTCTCTGATGGTATCTGGCACTACAGCCCTATACTTTTGAAATCAAACATCGACTTGGTGCCAGACATAAAAATGTTGATTTCTTATCTCGATATTGTGCTGGTTAAATATTTACTAAACCCCAGGGCAACTGTATTTATGTAGATGAAATTAGATATTTATGTAAAATATACAATCTACATAAATCTTATATTGCTAAGGGTGCCCTGGGGTGGGATTTCTGTGAGGGTGGGTGGAAATCCCATCCCATTTCTAGGGGCATGTGGATATTTTGATCTCTATACAAACCAGTAGAGATTGGTTTGTTTTTGAATAGGGAGGTATTGTAATGGTGCCCCCCCCCCTGAGTTTTTCAGAACCAGTCCAGGACCTGAAGTCTTTATTTTTCTCATTTTCTATAACTCTTTTATTTACATTTCTAAGTCTGTTGTGCAACAGCATTTTTAAAATTTGTTTTGCTTATTCTTTACTTCCTTGATAAGCTACTACCATTCCTACTGTAAAAGCGTGTTGGCCACTCGCTATTCAGTTTCCATTTCATTTCTGCCTTCAGGATCCCTTGGCACTGGATATCTGATAAGGTTCAGGAAAGGGATAAGTTAAAATACTAATATGGATCGGCGGTCCACTCTAAAACCACTCATATGATGGATAATTATTTTCCCATATTTGTAACTTTGCCAGCTAAGTTAAGAAGGTTCTGTTAATCTTTTGTCAGATTGGGTCCTCTCACACATTGCATAGGTTTACAAAACCACGGTTGTGAGCAGTGAACTTTAACTCTACCCTGAGTGACAAGGTAGCCCTTTAAGCCTCGTATTCTTCAAAGTTTAGAATTTAAATGGTAGAATTGCCTTCCTGTCTTTGCCCCTCAGCAGTCAGGAAATTAAATTATGTCCTGAATCCTGACAAAGCTCAGTCAAACACTTGACTTAAATGAAATAACTTAGCTGGGTGCTGAGCACTGTTGGTTTTTCCAGCTGACTGTACACTGAGAATGGTCTACTTGTCCTCGAACTACACAACAGCTTCTCTGAGTGACTGTTGATTTTTTGTTCATTTTTCTTTAATGTACTAACTCAGGCTTATGTACAGGTGTTTTACAATGTAAAATAAAGATAACTAAATACATGCGTTTCCTTAACACAAGCCTTTAGGGAGCTCACTCTTTAGTCGTAGGACTGCTCAGGAGCTTCTGCCTTGTTCTGAGCCTGTATAGAGTGATGCAAGCCGGAGTATTCTCCTTTTTATCTTGTTAGGAAATCTCCTCCCTTGCTCGTTTGTGTGGAGTTTTAGTAATGTAGCCCACATGAGTATATTAAGGGCAAAATTAAAAGTTTCTCAAAATGTTTGTGTTCTCTAAGAATGGAATGTTCTTGACTATTTGTAAAAACAAATCTGTGTAAGATGATTTTGTAATAAAATATTGATGTTATTTGGGAATAATACATGTTTTTGAAATAATTGATGGGAGTATTTTAGATTATAGGAGGAGCTACAAGCATATAAAAGGATTTAGCTGAGACTCCCAGATCAGAAGTTTTTGGGGAGAGGATCTGTGTGGTTCTCCCTGGGAGATCTCTGTGAGAGGTCAGCGCAGATAGATGTTGACAAGATAGCTCTCTATTTTCTAGCCAAGCTGTGCTTTATGATTTTCTTTTGATTTATTTACTCTGTTTGAACAAAAATTCATTTGTTTGTATTTTTCTTTACTTGTTTATTTTTTAAATAAAAATCATACCTGTAAGGTATGTTGTATCCAATTTGCTGTTTCTGGTAAAAGTCATTTCTACACCCCACAACTTTCATTACCAGCCCATTAGCATGGCTACACTCGGCTGAAGGCCCCTGGTGCCCTGCAACCACCATGTGTGACAAAAAACACCCCACATCACCCTGATAGTCTAGTGGCCCTCCTCCCATCCCTGATCGAAAATAAATATTGTATCCCCAGAGATCCCTGGTAGTCTAGTGCCCCTCCTCCCATCCCTGATCGTAAATAAATATTGTATCCCCAGAGATCCCTGGTAGTCTAGTGCCCCTCCTCCCATCCCTGATCGTAAATAAATATTGTATCCCCAGAGATCCCTGGTGGTCTAGTGCCCCCCCTTCCATCCCTGATCGTAAATAAATATTGTATCCCCAGAGATCCTGGTGGTCTAGTGCTCCCCATCCCTGATTGTAAATAAATATTGTATCCCCAGAAATCCACGATAGTCTAGTGGCCCTCCTCCCATCCCTGATCGTAAATAAATATTGTATCCCCAGAGATCCCTGGTAGTCTAGTGCCCCCCCATCCCTGATTGTAAATAAATATTGTATCCCTGGTAGTCTAACAGCTCCCCTCCCACTGCCAATTGTAAATATACAGTATATTGTATTCCCGGAGATCTCTGGTAGTCTACTGATGCCCCTTCCATTCCCAATCTCAAATAAATATTGCATCCCCAGAGATCCCTGGTGGGCTAGTTGGCCTCCTCAGCCAATTGTAACAGAATATGTAATCCAAATATCCTAGTAATCCAGTGGACCCCCACCCAAAGAGACACCCACACCCACCCATTCCCCCATCCCAGCATGGTCAATGCAGCTGATGGTCAGCAAACCCATCAGTGCACATTCACAGCTGCCCACCAACTGAGCTGTCACAGAATGACAGCCTAAAGTATGCACTACAATACCATTGGTCATGAACCATCAACCAATGAGCTTCCAGGGTGTACTATAGCTCTCATTCTCAAGACTGTTGGAGTGTGGATGCCTCAGTGGGTATGGGGGTGGGGGTCCACTGGACTACCAGAGATATTTTGGGATTACTTATTCTGTCACAGTTGGGGCTGGAAGGGGGGCCACTTGACTACCAGGTATGTTGGGGATACAATATATATTTACAATCAGGGATGAGAGGGGGCCACTAAAGTACCAGGGGATTTGATCGAATGCTAGCGTCCAGGCTGGTTGCATTCAGCTGAGCTCCATGACCCACTCCCTTGATAGATGCTAAAAATATTTAAATTTAAACATAAGTATTAAAATACTGTATTTATCAAAACTCTAGCCAGACAGAAACATCGTAAGTGAAAATATTCACCCAAATTTTTGTTAAGTTTATTTACATTATTTTTGCTGACTGCCATCTACCGGTCAAGACCTCCAAAGGATTACAGTAGAGACATCCTGATCATTTCAAATGTCTCAGAAATAGAACTACAAATGGAGAACAAAGTCTTTTTATCTAAGGTCAGAAACATCAAGACTGTGTAATAAAAACAAAAAAAGGACTATTTGGAGCACGTCATTGTTAGTCAATTTCATTAGCCAGCAAAACACATTACAATTCAGAGCTTAGGAAGATAACTCAGTCCATTTATACACCTCATCTGCTTAATTAATCTTCTAAATATAATACAAATATGTCAGGAGACAGTGAAGATATGGAATTTCAGAATAACACATTGGAACATGGAAAGACTCCCCTTTCTAACTCAGAGGTTAATAAACAACCCTCCAAATGGCTGTTATCTGAAGTAAGTGTAGACAGCGATGATAATTGGAAGCATCAGATCAACCTGCACAGCCATTAACAGTTCTACACTTCGATTTATTAATGTCCAAAATGGAAATTAGTAGTAACACCATTCAAGATATGTCAGACAGAATTAAACAACTCAGAAAGGACACTGACACTCACACAATGAGAATAACGGACGTTGAAGTGAGAATTAGTAGTGTGGAGGACAGAGTGGAAAAATGCATTAGAGAGAATATTCTCATAAGCAAAAAGCTGCTAAATTGGAAGAGAAAGTTGAAGATCTAGAAAGCAGATGTAGATGAAATAATTTATGTATATTCAGTTTAAAAGAAGGAATGGAGGGCAATGACAACCTTGCATGTATAAATAAGATACTGATTGCTATAGGTGGCCCCCTCCTGATTGTGCTCGCTATGTGCTGGAGAGGGCACACAGATCTTTAAAACCACTCCCTGGTCCTGGTGACAGACCTAGATCCTTCATATTTTAATTTTTAGATTTTCAACATAAAGTGCATATTCAATGGATGCTAAGAGATGAAACAACAATCGACTTTGAGGGATGTAAAATCAAAGTCTTCAATGACCTATGACCAGAAGTTATGAAGAAAGGGGATGCCTTCTTTCCCATTAAAAAACAATTAAGAGAATCAAACTTAAAATACAGTCTTTTACATCCAACATTGTTAAAGATTTGGTCATCAAATGGTAAAAAGGAATATAACGGATATGAAGCAGCCAAAATAGGGCTGAGGAAGGACTTTCCAGCACTCTTTTCAAATTTCAAAGTTTAGAGGACTGTAAAAAATAAAGATTACTCCAAGTTTTACCATGAGTGCCTCTGACTGCTGTGGGCCTTTGTGATGTTATAACAAACTGCAGGCTAGCTCATAACTCTCTCTCACCTCTTTCTTTTGTTTCTGTTTCGTTTCTTTTCTTCCATGCACCTCCCTTTTTTACCCTCATTAGGATGTTAATAGATAATACAGCACTCTGATCTACCCATATTCACTGTCTGGAGGCCACCAAGTGTTTAAATGAATCCATATCTTCTCCCATTTATAAATAGCAAATACTCCTCCATTTGCTTGTTATGGAAGCAGATCAGAAGGATTAAGACCACATCATTAACTAAATAAATACTAAACAGGAAATAGTTCAGGAGGAAGTGTCACCCTGTTAACATAACCCAGACCCTCTTACTATAGCAGCCAAGGCTAACTTGTGTGGGGTTAAAGGTAAATCAGCAGGATAATGGCTGCATTATTTTCTTCTGACATTTTCTCAATGGATGTGTCTGATCCTCCAGTAATCTCTTGGCCGGATGAGTACGTGAGACAATAAATAAAAATGGGCCACTGCGGGAGATAGGATGAGGTATTTGTGCAAATGGCAAGGTGATGTATTGGTATGGAGATGGGACAAGTGGATGGGTGTTTTCTGGTGAAATCCTCAATTTTTTTTTTCTTTCTTTTACCAAACAGAAATTTGTTTTACTGGGGTCTGCTAGTTGGTGTGGGATTGACAAATGTCTGCAGCACAAGGGATTCTGTAATCTACTGTGAAATATTGTTTAGACAATTATTCCTTTTGAAGAGGCATGCAGAGACTAGATCAAAAAGTGTGAGTGGTAAAGGTACTGGAGCTCTCATGAAGTGACTAATTTTTTGCAATTAATGCCATCTTGGTTTTTGGAAGGATTCTAAATCAGTTGTACCTTTGAAATGATGCATAAGGCTTTGATCTTCTTTATGCTAAACATGTCAAATGCACTTTCAGATTGCACATGCTTCCTGTTTCTTAGCCTTCTGGGAATATAGTAACTAATCCCAACTTTGAAATGGTATCCAGCACAGTGCACCCTCCATTTTGCTTATGCCAGGTTCTCATTACTAGCCATCTGTACTATTCAAATAACTACAGACTCACAAGAAAGAATTTCATTTAGTGTACCTCTCATTATCTTACTGATTTAAGGGATTAAATTTGAAAAAAAACAAACAATGTGGTTGCTGAATGTTTTCTTTTATTTCTTCTTTATCTTTAGTCCATCTTTTACTGAAAATAAACTCTCACTGTACAGGGGACAAAGAAGAATGCACCACATGGATAGCACATGAATAAATAGTAACACGGAATATTAAAATACCACTAGCTTACTTCAGCTTTAAATTGTCATACATAACTGAATTTTTTCATTGTTTATAACTTGTCAGAATCTATTGTTTTGTTGTTATATAAGTCAAAACTTTTAAACTGAATAGATTGCAGTTTACAGAGTTATACCTACAGTATGCTGTATGTCCAGTTAATATTAAATCACTAAACTATATTTTGACAAGAATTTGGGTGAAAATTAGATGGTTAGCTTAATGGTAAAGTTACATCTTGACAAATAGTTTATTATAGCTAGTACTAAGTAACTTACATAGCTTTTATAGCCGGCGATACCTGCTGTATAGTATGGCCACATGATTACTTTTTATGTTATTTTATTAATAAAATATGTATTTCACTTCACTCCAAAAAGTAATAGTGCTGATCGGGGGGGTTAAGTGTTTAACTGATGGCTCCTGTTACTGTATTCATGAATAGACAAAGGAGAGAGAGAGATGTAACAAATGTTTCAAAAGCAATTTATACCGGATCTTTTTTATTGTATAGTTTTCTTTACTTTATTTGCTCTTTTCTCTTTTATTCTCTTTCTCACAACTATGTCTTACTTACCTATTAGAACACCAGCCTTAACAAATTTCAAAATATTTGTAGACGCATTTTATTAGCATTGATGAAACCACCATTGTGTATACTGGGCCAGTCTAAATACTGCTCACATTTTGTAAATGGATAACATCAACAATCATACCCTTACAACTTAGAATGTTAAAGGCCTCAACCATAAACTTAAAAGATACACAGTAATTAGACATCTTAAAAAAATTTAACCCAGATATTGTATTTATTCAAGAATCTAATTTGTTCAGGGAATCTATTAAGCTAATGAAAACAGAATTGTTTGGGCAAGTATATGGGGCAGGTTTAAATTCTAAAAGGGCACTGGTTTTAATACTTATAAAAAGGGGGCTCAATTTTCAGATTAAAACTGTTTTTTCTTATCCATGCTGATACTTTGTAATCATTGAAGGGAAACTAGAGGAAGAAGAGGTGGTACTAGTAAATGTATATGGGCCTACAACTTCTACACATGAGGTATTTTCTACTTTAAATTTCACATTAAACTCTTACACAGATAGTGCAATATTTTTAGTGGGAGACATTAATAGCACTCTGAATCCATTACTTGATAGAATGAATACTAGGCATAGAGATACCAAAACAGATATAGACTTACAAAATGTAATGGCTACTCTAAACTGGGTTTACATGATAATGGCGAATGCCTAAAGGCGATCACCATTATCACTCAGTCAGCATGCCAAAAACATTTTTGGTACTCTGACAACCCTGGCACCACAGGACAATGGTGCCACGACAGTATTTTACTGCTTTCTGTGGGGGGGCTGACCCTCCCACACCCCCCTACTTTAGGATTCTCCACTCCAGGGGCGTGAATGTCGAGGGGTGAAATCAGGACAAAAATAAAGGTTTGATCTGGGCACAATAAAATTGCACCAGTGCCCGGACCTGAACCCAGTACCTCTCCCACCACAACCACTCACCAACCCCTGATGCCATGACAGAGCTCAGCCAGCCACCACAATGCCACCCCCTACTGCCTCTCCAACCCTTCCAGCCCACGCTTACAATGCTCGCTACCACCCCCCATGCACATACACATAGCAACATCCTGTCATCCAGTTCACCTACAGCCTCATCCATTCTTCCTACCCTCCCCATCACCATGAGGGATTGTGCCGGGAAGGAGTCGCCATTACAGACAGTGCCCTTCCTCATGCACCCACCTCATGGTTACCCTCTGAACTTGGTAGATGTATGGAGAGTCTTCCATCCTAGAGATAAACAGAATATTTTCTGGCCAGAACAATGTAATTCTTGATCTAGAATTGATCAGATATATGTTCCAATGGTCATGGTAGATAGAGTAGTTAAAAATGACATATTAGAACAAGTCATATCTGATCATTCCCCAGCTTTAATATCCCTTTCAGAGCATACTCCAGTAATTTTATTGAAAAGATGGAGACTAAACAACTTTCTCATTGAGGGCAAAGAATTCATTGATAAAATTAAAAAGGAAATTAAAAACTTTTTGGAAAGTAATGATCTGAAAGATACTGCTAGGGTTAATACTTTGGAGTGTTTTAAATGCTTCTTGAGAGGTTTCCTTATTAGCAGCTCATCAGCTATGAACAGAGAGAAAAATAAAAACTCTTGAAAGAGATTAAAGATATAGAGATAAAACTAATCCCAGATCAATCAGAGGATAATTGAGCTCTCTGGTCTAAATTTAAAACAGAATATTTTCAGTTAATAAGGGGAGGAGATGCAGAATTTGCTATAAGAAGGTAACAATTAAACTGTATTGACTCAGGCTACTAAAATACTAGCTATTAGATTAAAGCAAAACAAAGGGAGAACCAGAATAAGTAGAATCAAAGAAATTGGGAACCATAACCTTATAACAGACCAAGGTAAAATAAACGAAGAATTTGAAAAATTCTATCAGGAATTATATCATAATATAAATGACACTCCCCTTTAAGCACTTGCAAATTTCTATAAGGGATTAATATACCTAAGATATCAGATTGTTTCTAAGTAAGACTGAATTATCCCATTAGTGTGCCTGAAATTATTAAAGCAATAATGGCCCCTAAGAAAAAAGAAGACTCTAGGTCCTAATGGGAATTCCATTCATTTTTATCATAAACTATATGAGAACATTTTCCCATTTTTGGCTAAAATGTTTGAAGATGCCCGGGAGAAAAAATGCCTTCCTAAAGAAATGATGAGAAGTCTGATTACTTTTATTCCAAGCCTGGAAAGGACCTAGAAGAATGCAAACAATGATAGACCAATATCTTTGATTAACAGTGCCGTCAAAGTATTAGCTAAAATCTTAGCAGATAGAGTAGAACAAGTTATGCCTACACTAGTGGACAATAAGCAAATGGGTTTTATGAAAGATAGATTAGTAGCTGACAACACTAAGAAAATATTCCACCTGCAACAAGCTGCAAATAAATCAAAGATAGACTCTGGCCTTTTGTCGTTAGATGCAGAGAAGGCTTTTGACAAAGTGTTGTGGTCTCATATTTTAATACACTGGAAATATATGGGTTCCTGGAACAATTTATTAACTGGGTTAAGATATTATATTATAATACATCAGCTTCAGTAATAACTAATGGGATGATCTCTAACAATGTTTCACTTCTGAAAGGAACCAGGCAAAGCTGTCCACTATCACCTCTACTCTTTAATCTCATTTTGGACCCATTAGTGTGGAAATTGACACAAGATGAAGTCATCAAGGGCATTGTCATACAGAAAAAAAAGATATCTAATCTCCCTATACGATGATGATATACTTCTATTGATACAAAATTTAAAGAAATTGGTCCCCAGGATACTAGACATCATCAACACATTCGGGAAAATATCAGGTTATATATTTAATAAGGAAAAGTCAAACTTCCTTCCATAAAATTGTTATTATAACAAAGTTGACATAACAAATATGGGTATAGACTGGGAAAAATCAGAACTAGATTATCTAGGGATTAAACTTTGTAAAACCACTGGGAAAACAATAACTACTAATCTTAAAGATCTTGAAATATTAATAAATCTTTGGCAAAATGGAATTGTTTACCATTAGGCTTCTGGAGTAGGATGGAAGCAATTAAGATGAATATATTACCCAAAAAGTTATTTATATTTAAAATGTTACCTTTCTTTATACCCAAAAAGTGTTTTCCAGAATTGCAAGCTAATATTAATAAATTCCTTTCAAGCTATAAAAGAAACAGAATGGCACACAACAAAATATCTAGGCTTACAAGTCAGGGTGGTCTAAAATTCCCAGATTTTTATTCATACTGTTTATCTTGTAGGCTGTCTCAGTCAGTTAGATGGCTTACATTACCAAACAATAAAAATTAGATTCCAGAGTAGCTGGTCATTAAAAGAAATGTAGCAGAAGAACAGAAAGTAGATACTAGCCACTCTACTCTTGCTAAATCAATTAAAGGTCTACAAAATAAGATTATAATGGACAACGTCAAATTGTTAATGATCAGGCAGAAGCTTTTATAGTTAGATATTAAATTCTCCACTTCTCAGCCGTTATGGAAAAATCCCTACATTACACATAATGGTGAGACAATGAGCTTGAGCCTGCCTATGTCTAATTTCTACACACTCCTTATTGAATTGGTGAGGGGAGCTAATAAAGAATGCATAAGGTGGTGGTCACTGGAACTGGGTAAAGAGGAAGGACACTGCAATTGGGCACAAATTTGGAAATATTCACTTAAGACATTTACAAATGTTAATATAAAGCTTATCCAGTTTAAATCTCTCCATAATTTATATTATTAGCCCATGCATGTGTTCAAAATGGGGATTCGGAATGATTCTTCATGTAATAAGTGTGGAGAGGATAATGCTAATATGTTTCATATATTTTGGAAGTCCAGATATATATATATAGGCATTCTGGAGGCAGGTAGCTCATTTTCTTAAAAATACAGACTGGCTTAAAGATAAACTTACTATAGAAACATGTCTTCTAGGTCACTTTGATGAGCAATTAGTTTGGTCTAAGAAGCAAAGATTTACAATATATCTTATTTCGGCATCTGTCAAAAATGCCATTCTCCATGAGTGGATAGATGAAGAAGAGACACCCTCCACAACCAAATGAAAAAATGAATGCCTGGAAATTCTTCATTTAGAAAGATTAGCTCATTTAATGATGGGTCAAAACAAATCCTTCATTTCTAAATGGAACACTATTTATAGAAGCTTTGCAAAAACATAAGCATTTAGACGATAGGTATATCTTATCCAATTTACTAACCTCATAGAATAGATATTCTAATAAAACAATTAAACTCTATTGTCACACTCTTATATAATAGGCTGTTTTTTTTAACTCTTTTTCCTATCTTCTTCTCTCATTTTCTATGCCCTTTTCTTTCCACTTTTCATACTATCATTTGTTGCTCTGTTTAAACTAACAGGGGAAACAATATTGATAAATACAATATAGAGAAGAAGAACTTATACAGAAGCAAATAAGATTTTAAGAAAGTATCATACATAAGGTAAGAAATTTAAGGGTCTATGTGATAATGGTGAATGCCTAAAGGCAATCACCGTTATCGCTCAGTCAGAGTGCCAAACACATTTTTGGTACCCTGACAACCCCAACACACCAGAACGGTGCCAGAACAGATTTTTACTGCTTCTGTGGGGGAGGGGGCTGCACCCTTCCACACCCCTCCCTCATGAGGGGCTTCATCCCCTGCATCCCCCTACTTAAGGATTCTCAACTCCAGAAGGGGTGCAAGTCGGGGGGGGGATGAAAGCAGCAAAAATAAAAGGTTTGGGCTGGGTGCAATAAAAAATCACACCAGCACCCTGATCCAAACCCAGTACCTCAGCCACCCAAGCAACCAGCCAATCCCTGATGCCATGACACAGCTTGACCAGCAACTGCAGCGCCACCCCTACAGCCTCTCCACCCCCTCTGAGCCCACACTCACTGTGCTCGCTCCCACCACCCCCTGCGTGTGTACGTATAGCAACATCCTGTTGCCTAGTTCACCCACTCCCTCATCTGGTCTCCCTACCTTTATGTCACCATGCATGGATTGCACCGGGAAGGAGTCACCGTAATGGACAGCTCCCTTCCTCATGCGCCCACTTCATGGGTTAGTAAAATTTAAGACTTTACTATGGATTATTCACCTTATTTTAATTCAATGCCAGATTGTACACATTATAGAGCAACATGGTACCTTATATTTAAAAATTACACTTTTACAATAAGTAATGTGATATCTATAATATGTTTAGATAAGACCTATCAGATTTATACAAATGTACCATTTACAATAATATGTAAGTTGTATCTTTAATATGATTTAAATCAATAAAAACTATATTGAGAAAAAAAACCCTGAACTACCAGGGATCTCTGGGGATACAATTTTTATTTACGTTAGGGGAGGGGGGTGCCACCTGACTGCTGGGCTGGGCAGGCTGCTGTGCATCTGCCTGCACTGCCACAGTCCATCTGTGGGTAGTTGGCCAATTTAGGCCTGCTTTCCATGATGGATCTTTGTGCCACACATCTCTGGACAGTGAGGGGTGCATTCCCTCTGAATATGCCATTGTGTGGCATATTGGGAACACTCCCTCCACTTGTGTGGCATACATTTCAGCTGTGTCCTGGCCCATTCCATTGTGGCCAAAGAATCCTGTATAGCTGAATATCCTGCTGCTGTACATTGTTAGGGTTCACAGAACATCACCCTGCACCCCAGGGTTGCACTGCACATCTCCTTTGAATATGGGGATCCTAATGTTTATCAAGGCTGATAACATTTTTACATTTTCCTACAGGTGTTCTTATGCATGTTGTTACAATTCAGATGTCTCATCTTTGTCAACTGGCTGACATATAAAAATTGGCAAGTTAAGACAGTTAATACCTTTGTGAGCAATGTTTTGAAAAATAGTAACATAATAAGTTTCTGATATACTTTGCTTTAATTAAATTTAATTGGAACAGACAGCTTTGGGGGTGCTGTATTATATTTTAATTATGATGTAATTATTTTGTGACACTTTATCCCATGGAGTAATCTGCTTGGGGGAATGTAGACCAAGTAATAAATATGGTAACATGAAAGAGCTTTCAGACAAATCCATCTTGCATTTAAAGCTGATCTACAGATATCAGGTATTGTATTTCATAACAGTTTAGAAACATTTTGAAATACTATATTCTTTTACTTTGTAGTGGTTTATTCTGCATCTTTATTTTCAAAGTATTCTCTGTTTCCCTATTGTCTGTAGTGTTTATCATCATTTATAAACATGTTTTAATTTTAGGAACAAGAAACTGAGAAAGCTGAAACTAGATAAGGTGGCCATCCGTCTGCATCAGTCTTGTTATATATCGCAACTCCCATTCTGGGTGCTATGACTCTATGCTGACCAAACTTGTGGTTTGTAGATAACCTTTGCTTCAGAACCATGCTGTTCTACATGTTTGTCTGTTTCTTCATTTCTTCTAACCTTGTCTACAGAACCAAACAGCTATACTGCAATCTGGGCAGTCTAAATATCAAAGGCTATCAAAGGAAGGGGGACATCATACTTGGGGTAATAATTCCTATTCACTATGCAATGGATCCCACCCAAAATGAATTCACAGAGCGGCCAACATTCATGTCAAGTGAATAGTAAGAGATTATTTCCTTTGTAAAGCCTAATTTGAGATGGATTTCCAATTATTACCAAGTATCTCAAGTTTCAGTGTAATACATTTCACCTGCACAGTCTGTTAATATAGTAGTAATACATATTAATTGCAGTCTGTTCATTTTATTTTGGTTTGATCACCTATATTTAAGGATTTTACAATTTCTCTTACAGTACTGTACCATGCTATAATTTCAGTCTTAGTGTAGTCAGCTTGAAATTATATTGCATTCTGAGTACATGCAATCTATGTTAAGTAAGCAAACTAATGGAACCATTGCCTCAGTGTTTGCGCACAGAGGTTCTTTGTATTTTTCATGGAGTATGATGCATGCCGTTCACAAATACTAAATCAAAACTCTATTAATTTAAATCAAAACTCTTGCAATCTTTAAGGTTTTGAAGGTTTTTAAGAATAACTAGTTAATGGAGTACAAAAGAGTCTACAGTAGTATCTTAAACCATCATGTTTCACATTATTGGGCAGCTTTGCATTTCACTTTGATGTTTACTATTAGATTTATAATGCACCAGTTCTGACACTGGAAATCCACAAGACTTCTGTTGCTGTGGGACCCTGTTCTCTGTAGTGTTTTAAACCAAGGATCATCTACTGAGGGAACACAGGAGCAAATGGCTCATGTAGCAGATAGGGCATCGTTCCTTCCAGTGATTTTCCAGGTTCTGGCACAACAGGCATAGTTGGCATTGCCTGGACCCAAACCCGATAACAATGCACATAAGATTAATTTGATGGCATGTCACTTTTTATTACTAAAGACATTTACTTGCAACAAATCTCTTTGCCCATTAGGCATCATCTGTCTCTGCTGCTATTCCTGCTCTGAAACACTAATCTTCAGTTTGTAATATCTGAATAACTTCCATGGCTACAGGTTAGAAGTCATAAAGAATGGATTGTACATTCACTACAGCATTATAGAATGTGGACAGATAGATTGCAAGAGACAGCGCTCTTGTTTTAATGAAAATGCCTTCACTAATAAAACAAACTCTGACCAGAGCCAATAGGGCTGCATGAGAGGAATCTGGGTTTAAAATATTGAAAATAATTTTTTTAAGTCACACCAGAGTCAGATGTAACTGATACTGGTGCAATTACAGAACTGCACATGACTGATACATGCACAGATTGCTCCAGAGTCAGCTGTGTCATGGCATCACTGACATGACTACATATGTGTAATACTCACATATGGATAGTTTAAGTCAGCACCACCATGTTGCACATGGCAGCCATTAGTATCTCTGCAAATCTATCCTGTGTCAGTACACTGCAATCCGATGTAAACATGGGTAAAAGTAAGACCCCACTGATAATGAGATGCAGTATTTAAGCCAGGCTAAGCTATATCAGCACATTGTAAAAATGGGTAAAATTAGGACCCCCTGAAAATGAGATACTGCATCTCAGCAAACCTGTCCTGTGCCAGTACTATGCCAAAATGGATAAAAGTATGAGCCCACTGAATATGACATACTGCATTCCAACCAGGCTATCCTATGTCAGTATATTGTAACAGGGCTAAAGAACACATAACATAGCCTTAACATTTGTTACAGTGATTTTACTGACAGGCATAATGATGTCTGTTGCCTGCACATATTGATTTAAACATACAGGAATACGTACAGGAGTTTTATCCCAGGTTTACATGAAAAACACAGGAAAATGAGCTTGTCCTATTGGGAAATGCTTTGTTCAGTTTGGGAACACTGCAGTTGATGCCCCTATGATTTCTTTGTAATCCCCTATGATGCACATTGCAACCTTTGAACCCCCTAAAACATTAACTGCCTATTATTTACCTTTCCTACAGATATAAATCCATAAGAGTTCCAATGCCACTAATCAGATAGATCCCTGAAAGGGTTAACATAAATCAACCCTTCAGAGGAAATACTGTAAATCATTGCTACACACATTGGGAGAGATGGCCAAGGATGTAATTTGGAACTGTTCTGCAGTTAGATGCATTATCCTCTGTTGGAACTCAAACATGGGTAAAAGTAAGACCCCACTGAAAATGGGATACTGCGTCTTGGCCAGGCTAACCTATATCACTACACGGTCAGGGACTGGGCTACTTGAAAGATCTCCATGAACCCTACCACCCTCTCTGCCCACTCCACTCCATCAATGAGGGATTGCTAGAGATTTCCAGGGTCCACCTTCAGTCATCTAGTGCCAGACATTTTTCTTTTGTGGCCCCAACCCTGTGGAATTTTCTACCTCATCGGATTTGAGAGTGCCTGTCCACAGAGTCATTCAAGGCATCTTTGAAGAGTTATTTATTTGAACAAGCCTTTGAATAGGTCACCTTGTTGCCTTTTAACTGTTTTATATTTTCATTTATTGTAATGATTATTATTTTGCTATGTACTTGCGCTTTGATACACAAAGCGCATTATAAATAAAATGTGATTTGATTTGTAGAAATGGATAAAATTATGACCCCTCTAAAAATGAGATCCTGCATCTCATCAAAGCTATTATTTATCATGGGAGGCAGTATAACGCAGTGGTCTAAGGCTCTGAGCTGCAAATTTGGTGACATCCAGCAGACCAGACCTGGGTTTGAATCCCACAGCTTCCACTTGCATACTGTGTGACCCTGAGCAAGTCACTTAACCTCCTTGTGCTCCCAGGTTGCTCCTGTAAAAAAGCTTTCAGCTTAGTGTGCTATACCTGGTTAAACAACTAAATAAAAAAAAGCTATCATGTTTCAGTATACTGACAAAATGGATAAAAGTATGACCCCACTGAATATGACATACTGCACCTCAGCCAGGCTATCTGTTTGCATCAGTATACTGCAACAATGCTATACAACCATCAAGAGGTTCTGGAGATATGTGAACATTGGGAGGAAAGCTTGAGAGATTCTAACATTTTTCCAGAGCCTCTGTGATGTGTTGCAGGTGAGTTTTACCATTTAAAATAAATAAAAACACCATTAAACATTTGTCAAAGTGATTTTTTTTCTGACAAGCATAATGAAGTCAGTTGTGTGCATGTATTAATCTGAGCATACAGAATAAGGTACATGAGTTTTGTTCTAGTTTTACATGGAAAATACAGGGAAAAGGAGGCTATCTTACAGGGAAATGCTTTGTTTAACCTGGGAGCACTGCTATGATTCTTTGTAATTCCCTAGGATGTCCCTTGTAACCTCAGAAAACTCCTAAAACATTAGCTGCCTTGTAGTTATTT
Organism: Neoceratodus forsteri; assembly: GCA_016271365.2. Lineage (NCBI taxonomy): Eukaryota > Metazoa > Chordata > Ceratodontiformes > Ceratodontidae > Neoceratodus > Neoceratodus forsteri. The sequence goes on from CM028130.1 coordinate 10,215,276, forward strand.
ACCCTTCCTACAGGTATAACACAATGACAGCTCCAATGCCATTAATTACAGTACATAGGTCATGAAAAGGTTAAAATAAATCAACTCTTCAAAGGAAGTACCATAAATCATTGCTACACACACACACACACACACACACACACATATGCATGCACGCACACACGCACACACACACACACATTGAGAGAGATGACCAAGCATGTAATTTGAGACTGATCTGCAGTTAGGTGCTGTTATTTGTCTTGCAGTAGCTCAACAAATGCTATTTACCAAGTTGGATTCAAAAGAAAAAGTGTTCCTTGTAGTCATTGAAATACTACAAGACTGCCAAAAGAACTAGAATTCATTTATTTGACTGAGCTCTGGACAGATGTTCAGTCTGCAGTCTTGCAGTAGCTCTACAAATGCTGCTTACCAAGTTGGATTCAAAAGAAAACATGTGTTTCTTGTACTCACTGAAGGGGCTACAAGTCTCCCAAAAGAACTAGAATGAATATATTTGACTGAGCTCTGCACAGATGTGTAGACTGCAGCACTGGAAGGGTTAAATTGAAGGTCTGCAAAGAGTGAAAGGATCAATGGAAAACTCCAAAGAAGTGTTCCACTGTCTGAATCCGGAAGCTCATTTTAGAGCTGATGCAAGAGGGTGGTAGGCTCCGCATACCTACAGCCCTAAAAATGGAAGGGGTTGAAATTCAAATTTTGGGGGTCTTTTATGCAACTAAATTCTGCTGATGGCCACTGTAACTTTCCCACTAGATGTTCACAAATGTCTTTAAGGTACAGCACTTGGAATAGAATAAAATAAGAAATGAGTGAAAGATGACCAATGATGGAGCAAGTTCTTCCACCCTCCCAACTTGGCATTTACATCAAATCCCACTTCTTGTAGGCATCTTCCAATTCTTGATTTCAGTGTCAGTAGCATTTCTAGTAACACTTCCATAGCTGGATCTCAATTCCCCAGTTGCATCCCCCCACAGAATATTCTTACGATACTTGTCTTTGCCATGCCCCACTGACCCCATCATCTATCATCTCCCCAGGATTTGTCCTGCTGGTTAGTAGAACATCCTGAATGCCAGCCTTGCTGCCATTTCCCACAATTTTCTCATGATTCCTCTTGCCAGATTGAATGAATAAGGTTTATGTGTTCATCTTTAAGTCATTACAAATTGAGAACAATGAATAAAAACATCACAGGCACTTTTCAAACACAATATAGCACCAAATGTAAGACAGTGCAGAAAATAGATCAACAAAATTTACCCTCTATAGCAGGTAATGCAAATTTCAGTAAAAATACCTTATACATAACTTTAAAATTTCAACAATCGATTTGTGCATTGTTGATTCAAGTGGGACCATTCTGTATAATTAGTAGTAGCTCATAGCCCTTAGATGAACTTCAGCCCTTCAAATAAGTGGCAACTATTTGGAACCAAAGAATTGCAGAAGAAATGTCCAACGTTCAGGTATCAAGCCATATTATAAATACATGTATAGTCTTTAGCGATCAACTTTCCTGTTACTCTTCTGAGACTCACTATGTCACCTAGATTCAGGGTACAATGCCTGTGCTCCCATACATAAGGAGACCCATAGTATGCCAGTAGGGCAAACTCTACATGGTCCAATAAATCACTTGGGTGATACTAATCCTTACAAGATCCAAAACCACCATTTGGGAAAGGACCCCCTGAGAAGCCCAAGGGCTAATTAGATATAGGGTTAATATTAACCCTGTCCCATTATGTACATTTCATCTTTTGTCAACATTTCCTGGCCCTACAATTTCAAGGAACACTAGATCATAGCAACATGACAACAGCCAATAATTTTCAACACAAACAATCTCCCTTACTCTGGGCAAAATCAAGGTGTAACCTTGTATCACATAAGCCACCCCACAAAAAAAGAATTTGAAAAACAAATCAAGGATATGATATAGACTAACTATGTTAGCAGATGAACTGCCATTTTCTTAACTCAAGTTTTATTGATAGACTTCACAGACAACAAGCATGTACCTGTCTATTGTACCCAATCAGGATAGTGCACTCTCAGTTTTTTCCAACTGACTTGTAGAAATCCAAGACTGGATGAATTCCAGCTGGTTAAAGCTGAACCCTGCCAAGAAGGAGGTGTTAGTGGTGGAGCCGATTCACCAGATAGAGGGGTCGGCTGCTTAACTGCCTGCTGGGCTGTGGCTTGGGGACTCCCAGCTGCTGACTTCTGAACTGGTGAAGAATCTTGGGGTGGTCTTTAATGATTGGCTGATAATTCATTCTCAGGTGTCAGCCATTGTCAAATCCTCATTTTTACCATCTGAGGAACATCACCTGGATTAAGCACCTTGTTCCATATGGCAATCTTCAAACTTTGGTCCATGCTTTTGTGACTTTGCGCCTTGATTACTGTAACTCCCTGTACCTGAGACTTCCTCGGGTTAATATCCACTGCCTGCAGCTGGTGCTGAATGCTGAATGCTGCAGGTAGGTTACTGTCTGGATCTTCATGATCCAGCCATATTACCCCAGTGCTGCGCACTCTGCACTGACTGCCTATTCAGTGGCGAATCACTTTTAAAGTCGGTTTACTGACTTACAAAGTCCTATATTGTGTGGGTGCGAGTTATCTGCAAGAGCTTCTGCATCCCTACTGCCCCCTCTGACTGCTCCTCTCAGCCAATGAGGGATTGCTAGAGATTCCCAGGGTGCATTTGAAATCTTCTGGAGCATGGGCTTTTGTCTTTGCTGCCCCTACCCTGTTGAATTCTCTACCTCATTGGATGCAAGATTGCCAGACAGTGGACAGCTGTAGGACTGCACTTAAAATGCATCTTTTCCAGCTGGCCTTTTCTGATTATTAATATGGTATCCAGATATGGAACTTGGAAGTGTATATTTATAACTAATGTTAATTAGTTTTAGAGTGCTTTATATTGTTTAGTGAATTTTATGACTGTACAGCACTTTGACATTTATGAATTGTGCTGAACAAATACAAATTTGATTACATTAGGACATATCTGAGAGCCTCAAAAGCTCCATTACAATTATATCTAGAGTCTCACGTTAACCCTATTGTTATGTGGTGACTCTATTTACATTCTCATATTGACATGGTCCAGGAGTATGTAACATGTAAATTACTAATTACACTTCTACAAAGATATGAAACCTTTACATAAAAAATAGAAAAACAACTCTAATAAAACAAAGTAAATTAAAGTGACATGGCACAGTAGCAATAAAAAATTTACAAGGCAGAAGCCAGAGGCTATAGATTAATGAAGTGCAATCAATGGAAGGCAGGTTGACCAACAGGGTGCCCCAGGGTTCAGTGCTGGGGCCTCTGCTCTTCAATGTTTTTATAGCAGACATTGCTGATGGACTGGAAGGGAAGGTGTGTTTGTTCACAGATGACACCAAGATATGCAACAGAGCGGACACCACAGGAGTGAGCATGATGGAAGCTGACCTCAAGAAACTAAAAGAATGGTCTAGAATGTGGCAACTGAGATTTAATGCCAAAACATGCAAGGTCATGCACATAGGAAAGAAAAATCCAACAAAGAAGTATTACCTAGGAGGCAAAAGACTGGTGGCCTCAAACCAGGAAGAGATCTGGGAATCATAATCTCAGATGACATGAAGATTAGTAAGCAGTTTGAGAAGGCAATATTGAAGTCCAACAGAATGTGGGGCTGCATTTGGAGAAGAATCATGAGCAGGTATTACTACCACTGTATGGATCACTGGTCTGGCCTCACCTGGAATATAGAGTTCAGTCCTGGAGGCCTCACCTCAGGAAGGACATTGATTGGGTGGAAACAATACAGAGAAAGGTGACAAAAATTATTCCAGTGCCGGCTCATCAGTGCAGCCGTTGGATTTCCGCTTGTGACGCCAGTGACCCAGGTTCAGGAAAGGAGCTGGGTGGCTGGAGGGCCAGCCAGGGAGAGAAGACTGAAGTATCAGATGACTGATTGCCTTCTCTCAAGGGAAAAGTGGGAATGTGACCTGGCGACTGCTGACCACTGGCGGAGGTTCGGCAATGCAATGGGATCCCACCAATTAATGGGGCATGGCAAACATTGGCATAAGCCTGATGTTAGTGGCATGCCATGTCCTTAGTAAGCAAATGGGAAATAGCCCTAAGGCTAACCAGATGATGGTTGCCAGCTGCTGCTGCTGCAAGACCTTGGGCAGTGCGCGAACCACCTTAGCGGCACCTAGGGCAAGTATGGCGATAGCCACCTTCCCGGTGCCTTCCTTCTTGGAGGAGGGGGATCCACCCAGTGAAGGGTTACATCTGGGGGTTTCCTGGGGGGCTGCAATATAGGGTGAATAGGTGGCTTTACCAAGGCTGTGCAGCACAGATTGCATAGGAGGGCCTGAAGGAGATGCTGGCCCAGAGCTGGGGGAGCAAAATAAAAAAAATGATTCAGGGTCTGCAGTATTCATGTCCTAAGAGGAAAGACTTAGGGAACTGAATATGTACTCCCTGGAGCAGAGAAGAGAGAGTGGGAACATGATTGAAACAGTACATAAAAGGCATTAACAAGGTACAGGCACAGGAACTTTTTTCAATTCAAGAAGAGCTCCAGGACCAGGAGACATGATCTCAGGATGCAAGGATGGAGGTTTTCTACCACCACCAGGAAGTTTTTCTTCACAGAAAGAGTGGTGGACACCTGGAACAGCCTGTCTCAAGAGACTGTGGGCATTAATGCTATGAATGTTATGAGGGTATTCAAGAATGCATGGGACAGACACAAGGGAGCCCTGATTACAAAGGGCAACTAGAGTGTCAAAACAGGTCTAAAACAAATTGGCAGACTAGATGGACCTAGCAGTCTCCTTCTGCCATCTATTTCTGTGTCTCTATGTTTCTATGCTTGGTGTGATATCTCGTGGCATATGGTCCAAGCTCCAGAAAAACCTTGCTTATTGAAACATTGCACTTCCAGGACCAACAGCAAAAATGCAATTCACAGTTCTCTCATGTGCTCTCTTATAATTCCAATTTTCTTCAGTAACTAAATAAAATAAAATAAATATGCAATGAAAGATCCAACACCTACATAATTCCAGAAACCTATCAACAGAAAAAAACACTATAGAGGAGTTATAACTACCATAAAACTGTTAGATGTTTACAGAAGTTGTTCACTAACATGGCTGGTTGTAAACTGCAGCCAGGCATCCCAAATCTCCAAGAACCTGGGGAGATTTAACCAGAGTATAGCTGCAATTTGCTCCATCTCCTCAACTTCCAAAAGACTTTGCCTTCATTGTGAGATTGATGGGATATTACTAGATAACCAGTTCAAAGTTATACATTTTAATGCCACAACTCTTAATATATGAAATTGTTTGGCTATATATTTTGATTTCCAGGATATTTCAGGTAACCCCAAAACCAAGGAAAAAGAGAAAGTTATCTTTACATCTAATATTCGTTGACCATGTATTTGTTGCCAATAAGGAGTTAAATTTGGGCAGGCCCAAAATATATGATAATGCAAACCCATATCACCACATGGTCTCCAGCATCTAGTAGAGTAGCGGGGGTTAAAATGCTTTGTCACTGTTGGGGTACAAAAGAACCTTATCAGCACCTTCCAAATGAATTTGCACCAATTAGACAATGCTGTTGCTGCCCAACCCCCCCCTTCAATCTTTGCTCACAAAGTTGTCGAGGTACCAGGTCTTGTCACTCTCTTTACCAGTGTGCCTGGGTTATTTGTGTAGATAGGTAAGTAGGGGTTAATAATATTTTGTAAAGACTAGATATGGGTCTAACTTTTATGTTTAAAGTAACACACCAGCAAATGCAATCTTTTAATTGAGACAGTGGTCTCTGTATTTGAGGGAAATGGGTGCTTTTTAAGATTAAATGTCTGATTTTTAAGAAATGGAAATGGTCCTCTTTTCTCCAAGCTTACATTTGCTGCAGATTCTGAAAGAATCTACAGTGTCCATCTTGTATTAGCTGAATGAATCTAGTAAAGCCATGAACTTCTCAGTATTTATAACCTAAATCCAAGTTCGGAAGGAGGAATTCATCATGATGCCCAATAAGTGATAGGGGACCCAGGGTGTCAGGGGGTGTTAGTAAGCTTGCATAGTTTAATTAATATTCCTTTATGTTTAGTCCATGGGTTTTACACAGAACGTAAGATTTCTGGGGCATTGGTATAGTCCATAGTGGAAGGTGTGAGAAAACGTTCAGCTCTGTTTCATACCAACCAGCATCGATATGCTGCTTTACCCAGCTGTATAGAGTCAGGCATTTTGCAGCCAAATAGTATTTATGGAGGTCCATAAGTACTAGTCCCCCCAGGTCCTTTGGAAGGCTGAGGAGAGTTTGAGCAAACCTAGGTCTCTTCCCTTGCTAAATAAATTTTTATAGGGTAGTTTGAAGATCGTTCAAAAAAGAAGCTGGGATAGAAATGGGGAGTGTTTGAAAAACAAATAATAGATGGGGTAAAATTTTCATTTTTATTCTCTGAATTCTGCCATACAGTGTTAATGGAAGAATATTCCATCTGGCCATATCTTATTTGATGGAGAGTAATAGTCTTTTTTTATGATTTTCAGAGAAAAGCCCAGGTAATTTGGCATTTATATGAATCCCTAAATATTTGAAACCATTTCTAGTAGCCCATGAAATGGGAAATTATCCTTAAACCCTCTTGGGGGGTACCACTTAATAACATAGCCTCAAATTTTGTAAGGTTAATTTTGTAATTAGCTAACCTCCGAGACTGAGTCAGGGTTTCACGGAGAGGAGACAGGGATGAAACTGGATCATCTAGAAAAAGCAGGGTGTCATTCACATATAACGTGATTATGTGTTCAACCCACCCAGCTATGACACATTTTATGTGAGGGTGTTGCCTGATCTCGGCAGCAATACGGTCCAGACTGAGTGCAAATAGTAGGGATGAGAGGGGACAGCCCTGCCTTCTACCCCTACTCAATGGGAAGCTATCTAAAATATATCCATTTACCCGGATAGTTGCTTCCGGCCCTTCATACAAGGCCAAGATGGCTACACAAAAGTGATTCCCTAGCTGGAATTTGGAAAAAGTATGTTTTAAAAAGAACCAATCAACCCTGTTGAAGACCTTCTCAGCATCAATATTAATGGCAAGCTGGAAGGTGTACTTTGATTTTAGGGCTGAGTTGATGTTAAGAAATCGCCAAATGTTATCCTGTAATAGTCTGCCTAGTATAAAGCCGGTTTGGTTTGGGTGAATAAGAAAGGGTACAGTATACAAAGCTGTAATCAGTTTGCTAAAATGGCTGTAAATAACTGTAAGTCAGCATTTAGTAAAAATATTGGGCAATATGAGCTACAATCTGCTCCGGAATTACCGTGTTGCTCAAGCCAGCTGTTACTGTTTTCACTAGACCATGGATGTTGACTTAAAGGAGAAGACTCCTGTATATGTATGATTTGGATATATCTGATGTATTTATTATACATTACATCAAGTACTGTACATATGTCAGTAATAGATCAGCCATTTCTTCTGTTGCAACACATATCTAGAGTTTGAGGCTCTGACACAAGGTAGTAAAATGACAAGCAAGCCTCCATTTACCTGCAAATGAGTTACTTGTAATACAGCCCCCTCCCATTTCCTGATGGCACTGCAGCAACAGTGCAGAACAAAACATAAGGGTATCAGTGCTGTCTAGCCTGATTTTAGTTTAAGTTTGCAATGGCTTAAGACAGTTCTGTCATGCAACTCACACAGGGAGTGGTACTTGTAGCCTTAATACTGCATGTGCAGAGCAAATAATACATCTAATAGTATTTCATTCACAGGAAACAGAAGCTGTTCCTGTGTACTGCTCATTTCTCCTCTGTGAGACAGTTGTAACATGTTGTGGAAAGCAGTAGACTGAATCAGTCAATCAACCAACCAATCAATCAATCAATTGAGCAGTCAATCAGTCACTCTGTATTGAACCAGGTGAGCACCCTTAAGAAGATTTGTTACAAGATGAGCCTGGGCAGCTTACCAAAGGATCACACAAGACTGATGTATACACATCCCCATTCAGCAGCCTGAAAGTGGAGATCTATATCATTTACTTTAAAAAGTGTATTGTTTTACATTTCAAATGCTCCTTAAATCTAAGTTTCTGACTGGAAATACCAAGACACAGAATGCATATGACATGGGAGGAGTGAGCTAAGCAAATACAGAGCACTACAAACAGAGACTGATTAGTTTCTTTATCTATAACAGCTGAGGTGTAGCATCTGATTTGTGAGGGACATCCTACTTCAGATGCTGGCATTACAAATCGGGAGGCAGGGGGAGGGGGGATGCCACAGCTTATTCTTAGTACCTTGAAAGTGAAGTGCTGTAGCTCTCACATCACTGCTAATGATTTATAATGGGAATTGGGGCACTTTTAAAGTCATGGACCTTTGGGGTCATCACAGTTTCTAAGGAGGTTAGGGGAACTTCTTAAGGGTTAGAGAGTAAGGGACTCTAGTAGGATTTGAACTAGAGTCCCCCAGTGCTTGCGCCTGTGCTTTCCTGGTAACCTATTCCTTGCCATTGCTGAATTCTTTATTGCCTTACAGCAGCCATCCAATCACTGACTGTCTAGTTACAAAGGGAAAGGGGCCTGTTTGCAAGATTGTTTCTCACTGTTGGTGTCAATCAACACAGAAAATGTTAACACACACACACACACACACACACACACACACACACACACACACCTTAAAACAACAGCTGCATAATACCACTTAAAATTCTTGTTGTACCCAAAATCATTTATTGGGTAAACTGTTTTTGCTAATAGAAACAGTAACACAACACATACAGGCTCTTCCTTATGTGAATACTATATATACCTCAAATCAGTGCTGCACCACACTCACATTGTCTTAGTCCCTATTAGACCTGCACCTCAGGATGTGCACAACACTTAAAGGGTTCCTCCATTACTCAAGTGGGGAACCAAACATTGTGGGTTTGGTCTACTGGTGGAACTGCATTTAGTGCAGCACCATTATCTGTTGCTCTGATGACATCATCCTCCTGCAACATTGATGGTAAAATGGAGGACAAACACATTGATAACTCCTAGGGGCTGTATTTTTTTATTTATAATCTAGATCTGGACAGCAATAGGACAGCTGGCAACTGGAGAAGGCACACAACAGTTACACATAAGGAGTTGGGAAAATATTGGTGTGGAACTATGGGAGACTTCCCTTTTAACATGGCTGTGGCCTCACCCGCACATGACCATGCACCATGTATCACCTGTGTCTTTTTTCTTATTTCTGCTGGTTATGTCTGTGCTGACATGACCTATGCTGGGCTGATTGCCTCTATTTTTCCTAGTACATGCCAATTTATGAGGCTCTACTTCGCTAATTGCTCTCTTTCCCTTTAGCTTTTCACCTGCACTCAACTGGTCATTGTCCTCTTCCCTACTTTTTTAGACTCCTTCAGTCTTCCTAATTAACCCCTGTGTAAATAACTTCCTGGCTTATAGTTGGTTCAAATTCCTGGTTTACAGTCTGTTCTAATGCCTAATACTATTTGTCATAGATTGTCTTCAGTATGATCTATTCAATGAACTTACTGTATTATTGAATTGCTGTATCTTTATTATGTCTGTACTGTTTTGGTTTTTATACTGTCATGGAATCTATTGTATGTAATGAGTTTGTTCTCAAGCTGTACTGTACTGTACTGTCTTGTTTTTTCATAATGACGTGGAACCTATGTAATGATCTTGTTCTAAAATGGTGTTTACCCTAGATCACAAATAAATAAACAAATAAATAAAAAATCTGAATGATCCTTCCCTGGTTTTAATAACACCAAAATCTGAGCTTGTTTTCAGGAGGGGGGCATCAGAATGTTGTTCCTAAGTATTGCATTTGCTATCTTAACTAAGAATGGAATAAATTCAGTCTGAAAAGTTTTATAAAATTTAGAGGGGTACCCATCAGGTGCTGGAGCCTTTGCATTCTTAAGGTGAAGGATCTGGGCTATCATCTGGTTGTTAATAGGGGAGTTAGGTGACTCTGCTGCTACTTCAGATAGAAAGGGGAGTAGGATAGGTTCTAGATAGACTTGCACTGTGGCTTTATGGTCAGATTGATGCTCTACTCTATGTAATGTGTGGTAGATGTCTGCAAACTCTTGTGAGATCTTCTGAGGGGTGGTATGAATAGCGGTATGCTTTTATTAAATATTTTTAGTACAGCTTGTGAATCTGCCTCTTTCCGTAATTGTTCAGCAAGAGGCTTCCCCACCCTATTTCCTTGATCATAAAACTGCTGATGGAAATATTGCAATGCCCCTTCAATTTTGTGTTCTAATAATCGAGATAGCTTAGTACAGGCTTCATCCAATTGTACTGTTGTTTGAGAGTTCAAAGTATTTTATGTGTATTTTGTAAGTCAGCAATTTTGTTCTCTGGGTCCAGCTGTTGTTTTGCTCTCTTTTTTTTAACTTTGGAGGTACAAGCTATAATTTTCCCCTTGCAATGTAGCTTTTAAAATATCCCAGTAAATGGGATAGAGGTGGTCTCTGGATTGTTTAGTTGCATGAAGGATTTTATTTTGTTCTTTACTAAATTAATAAACTCAGCATGAGATAGACAACTCACATTTAGCCTCCAGGAGGTATTCCAATGGGAAAGCTGAAATGTCAAATCAAGTATGACTGGGGCATGATCTGAACTAATAAGTGATCCAGTTCAGGAGCCAGCAGCTATATGGACCAATTGAATAGGAAGCAAAAAATAGCCTATACTGGAATACTGGTTGTGCCCAGGTGAGAAATATGTGTAATCTCGCATTAAGGGGTGAAGGTGCCTCCAAATGTCAATCAGACCATACTTACATTGGATCCATAACAGAATATAAGTTGCTTTGGATCTACCCTTATTGTCAACCCCTTATTTATCAAGTTTAGGCAGAAGGGCTGTGTTAAAATCACCTCCAATAATAAGTATGTAATGTACATCTACTGTTGCTTCTGATATGAGTCAAGAAAAGAAGGGGGAACTTAGATGTTCTTCCTTTGGAGCATAAATATTCAATAATGTATAGTTTTGACCCCCATACTCCCTTTTGATCTGTACAAAACTCTCCTCTGGATCATTTAAAACCTGTAACACTTGCAATGGTACTTCTTCCTGATAAAGATTGCTACTCCTCTTTTATGGGGATGGTCCTCATAATGTGAGGCATATACCTCCCCCAGCCAAGAACGTTTTAACTTTTTGTGTTCCTTTTCAGTCAAATGAGTTTCTTGGAGAAAAGCTACCACAGATTTCAACCTCTGCAACTCCTGCAGAAATGGATCACATTTTAGTGCTGTAAAGCAAATATAACACATTTGAATACTTAACTAATTACACATACTATAACTATACATTGAAAGGCTACAAAATATTATGCCCCTAAAAGTTCCTGTAACTCAAAGTTTTAGTTTAAAGCAACCCACAAGCTGTGTGTAGGCTCCATAAAGATATAAATGAAAGACTTTTGAATAATCCATATTTAAAACACCTCTGTATGTTTAACTGATTTTCATAAAACTTTTTTTTGCTGTAAGGGGTCTCAAATGATATTTAATGTCTGGGCCAAGCCAGGCTGGTCCAGTCCCCGATGCACAGTAATCAGCTCCATTGCCAGGAGTCCTTTTGCAGCAAATGTTCTCAAATAAAATATTTCATGCCAAGCCCATACTGTAATTGTAATAAGCTCGTGTACCAGGAGTCCTGTAGACCACAAAGATTGCCTTTTTCTTCATAGATTTAGTATAAATTGTGTTACTGAGGGTAACACCATATGAACAAACTTTGTTAAAATAGAAATGGGTGGAGAAAAACAACCTCAAAAGGGCTCCTTCTTCAATTAGAGCAGCATCTTTGCATAAGCTGGCAGAACTGGTCAAAAAGTAACTGCTATAGCAGAAATTTTAAAAAATTAAATATACAAAACAAATCTTAACTTCAGCTCACAGTTTAAGTCATGCTTGGGGTTTTAAAAAGGAGGGCACCCACCAGAGATTTAATTAAACCACTATTTTAACTTAAGAAATTTAGAAAAATATAGCGGTAGTCTCCAAATCAAGAAGTCCTTTAAACATTTCATATCAATAAACATTTGAGTAATTTCTTTCCATTTCCCATTCATCCTAAAATGATACATTCAAAAAAGAGCTGATATAAAACAGTCAGCTTAGCTCCATACTTTAAACCTAGACGTGCTTGAGGTCTGTTGAAGCCATAGGTATTTCTAAAACATATAAATGCTGTCTCCATAAAATGGTTGCCAACATATCACTTACATCTCCACACCTCTTCCTTCACCAACACCAGGGACACATATACCTGTAAAACAAACATAAAGTTGCTCCACTGAGTGCAGTAACTCTGAGGTCTTCAGTACATAAAACTAATAACCCAGCCCCGGGCAATATTTGCATACCTGTACTCAGGCAAAATAAGCCTATCAGCACCAAAGTGCTAACAAGATCCGATGCATCCTTCTCTCTCTTCTCTGGGATTGTGATTCCTTGCTTTATTCAAAAAAGTAGTCTGCTGTTGGGTTAAAAACTGCTAAACTTTCCATCTAGACTGCTGAATGTGCTAAGTACAAAGTCTATCAGATCAGCAGTACAAAATGGCAATTTCTTCATGTATTTGGTGCCTACCACACTGTAGCTTTCCCAGCACAAAAAGAAGCACAGTTCCAGAGCTACAATTTAAAATTAAAGGGAGTTTTATTCATAGAACTCACTAAAAATCTTTTTTGATAGGCAATGGGCGGAGAGCAGAAACAATGCAGCGTGGATTGGAGCAGCACTGCAGCCATCTTGCTGTTCTGACCCCTTGCTTGGTTGCACATGACAGCATGCACACATGGAGGAATGAGCATGTGAGTATCCCACAGAACCACGCACTTCTGCCACTTCCATTCCACAATGCCACCAGGCCTCTATCTTGTGGCAGTCATTCAGCAGAGCAAGCAGTCCTCCCCCCAGGAGTGGAAAGCAGTCCCTTAGATGTTCAGACCTTCTCTCCTGGCTGAGCACCAGAGATCAGTGCTCATTCTCCTGCCTAGATCACCAGCGTGGAGTGAGGTGTGACCTCCAGCAACTCAACCTTTAGCACCACAGGGCCAGCTAATGTTAACGTTTTTATTTGATCGGGGGAGTAATCCCACAATAATCTTATTGCATCAGATTGATCCTTTCATCAACAAAAAAGATTGAGTTCTGGTTATCCATTGTCATAGTTTACATTTTCCATATCATTCACTAATGTAGTTGCACCTCTTTTAATGTTTTACAACTTGATGAATACCATTTCTGTAGTATAGTGACTAGAACAGAAACTTTATTTTCTTTTGGGGGAGCTAAACAATTATCTGTTCAGTGGCATTATTATCTCTTGTGTTGTACTATTAAGAATCCTCCTGAAATATGCTAATCGTTTATTACATAGTTTTATTTTTTATCTCTGCCTTTTTGCTACCATTTAAAATTATTGGTAATCCTATATACATGGCACAGTTAACTAGTAGTAATCTGTAAGCCAAACCACTCAGAACATATCTTGTTCTCCCTTTATTTTCATTACTTTTATGGATATTCTTGTATTTTTTAACATTACATCTCAGCTACTCCAACAGTAGCTGCTATATTTCCTTATCTAGCCGTTCATTTCTGAGATGTTACAATTCACCATATTATGTACTTTTTTTTTAACAAGGAGAGACACACTAAACTGAAAGCTTGTTTACAGGTGCAACCTGGAAGCACAAGAAAGTTAAGTGACTTGCTCAGGGTCACACAGTACGCTAGTGGGGATGTGGGATTCAAACCCAGTTCTCCAGATGTGCAGCTCACAGCCTTAAACTGCTGTGCTTTGCTGCCTCCTATTATTTTAATATTATCTGGATATTAAAACTCATCTGCTTGCATCTTCCTCAAGGTCACTCACAGAATAATCTACAGTAAGTACCTTACAAACAGTAGGGCTAAACACAGATAACTGCAGTACCCCTCTTACCAGCTGTCTACTCAAAAAGTCTTCAATTTATTACAAATTGTTCTTTTCTGTTACAGTATTTAGGCAAGGGCAAGGCAAGACAAACTTTATTTAAAAATGCCCAATCCCGGAGGCTCTGGGCACTGTACAAATAAATAGACACATCTTAAAAAAATTTGCTCACAAATGTAAAACACAGAAAACCCAGAATAATAATATATTGCTTAACTATTTAAATAAAACAAAAACAAGAAATTAATAATTCAATCTAAAAATGCCTGTGCAAATAGGAGGGCCTTGAGATGGGCCTTAAATACCTCCAGAGTGGGGCCCCTTTAACCCCAAGAGGCAACAAATTCCATAGGAAGGGGGCAGCAACACTAAATGCCCTGCCACCAGCTGATCTTAACCTCATCCTAGGAATCACCAGGGGACCCCCACAGGAGGAGCAGAGGGGCGGACAGAGAGAGAACAGGTACAAGAAGGTCTAATAGATAACCAGGGCCCTGACCATGTAGGGCCTTATAGGTGAGAAGGCCACCTTAATAAGAATCCTCTGCCTGACCATCAGCCAGTGCAGCTCACGCAACACCGGTGTAATATGGCAAAACTTAGGCTGCCCAATAAGTAACCGGGCACTAGCTGCAGTCTGCGGAGAGATCCTACCATGACCCTGAGGCAGAGCACGTTACAGTAGTCAAGCCTAGATGTGACTAAGGCATGTATCAAAATGGGGAGATCGAGAAGTGGAACAAGGGGCTTTATCCTGGCTACATTTTTGAGATGGAAAAAACAGGAGCGAACGGTGGAGGATATTTGCACCTCCATAGACAAGCCCCTGTCCAGAATGATGCCAAGATTTCACACCCTAGAGGAGGTGTTCATTGAAACAGATCCCACAACAAGTCCAGTCTCTGATTCAGAGGCCATCCTATCATGCACTCTGTTCGACTCCACCACTAATACCCTCTTCTTATCAGGGTTCAGTCACAACCAGCTACAGGTCATCCAGTCATTGATCTTAGCAAGGCAGTTGTTTATCACATTCACAGCAGTAGATGTTCCTCAGGCAAAGGAAAGATACAACTAGGTATCATCAGCATAGCAATGAAAACCAAAGCCATACTTCCTAATGAGAACTCCCAGGGGTAGCATGTACACTGCAAACAGCATTGGGGCCAATACCGATCCCTGAGGAACTCCGCAAGATAGGAGGCTGGGGTGAAGGAAGAATTTCCCATCACAACCTGTTGCCTTCTGTGGGTAAGGAAAGTCTCAAACCAGCTGATGACAGTGACAGTGAGACCACAGAGTTCTCGGAGATGGTCAAGCAGCACACAATGGTCCACGTGTCAAATGCTGAAGAGAGATCGAGAAGAACAAGAATTGTCTTGTCCCCTCGATTTCTTGCCCTGAGGACATCACTCAATACCAGAACAAGTGTGGTGTCCGCGCTATGCCTTGCCCAAAACCCTGACTGGAATGGTTCGTACAACTCATGAGTCATGAGGTGTTCTTACAACTGAAGCACCACTAGCTTCTCTACTACCTTGGACAAAAAGGGAAGATTAGAGATAGGTCAGTAATTTACCCTAATCTCTAGGTCCAATGATGGTTTCTTTAAGAGCAGTCTCACCAATGCCTCCTTCAAGGCAGTGGGGAAAACTCCCTCAAATAAGGAACACCAGACAATCAGAGCAAACGCTGGGCCAACGGTGTCGATGCATCTCATCAAGAAACACATCGGCACCGGGTCCGGTTCACAAAAAGTGTGCTTCAGGTTGGATGCCACCTCAATGACATCACTAACCTCCACTGGTCTAAACTCCCCCCAACCAGGTGGAGTGCTCTCAGAACACCTCTGATGACCACTGCCAGTGATGACATTGCTGACTGGAGAAACTTCCTGCAGGATGTTGGACACTCTGTCCGAGAAGAACTGAGCAAACTCTTCACGATCAGCATCTAAAAAACCTTCTTTGGTTGTAAACAGGCAGGATGAATCAGTCTGTCCACAGTCCGACAAAGTATGGATGGTTGGTTCTTCCCGGCAGCAATCTCCCTGGAAAAGAACATTGCCTTCCTATGGTTGATTGCCCCTGGTATACATTATAATGTATACACAGGGCCAGTTTGTCCTCCTCCCAACCAGACATTCTCCAGAGGTGCTGCAACCTCCGACCCTTTTTCTTCACCTACCTGAGAGCCCCATCATACTATGGGGATCTAAAGTAGAAAGACTTGGGTCACACACAGACAGGTGTGAAGGAGTCAATGGTGTCAGATAGCACCTTGTTATAAGTGCCAGCTCTAGCATCAACACCTCTGATGCATGCATCACCCACACTAAATAGATCAGCTGCTGCCAAAAAGCCCTCAGAGGTCAGTCCCCTCAAAGGTGACTGCTCATCATCTCTGTAGGGGGAGGGCAACTGGTGGGAGCCCCAAACATGAACTGCACCATGCAGTGATCAGACCATACCACCCAATCAATCTTGAGATTAACTATCTCAAGTCCCAGCGAGAACACCAGGTCCAACATGTGACCACCCTGGTGTGTCACAGCAGAAACAGCTTGTGACAGTCCCAGAGAAGACATAATCTGTAGGAAGTTATGACCACACTGAGAAGATTTGTCATCAGCCCAAACATTGAAATCCCCCAGAACAATGCATCTGGGAGTTTCCAACATTTCACCAGCAATGAATTCAGCAAACTCCTGCAGAAAATTCCCCACCACCCCATGCGGGCAGTAAATAAGGAACACTCTGCAGCCCACACCTGGACCCCCACAAATGGCCACACATTCAAAAGAACCTGGTGTTCCTACTGTGTGCATGGTGAAGGCCAAGTCGGATCTAAAACAGATAGCCATCCCAGCACCCCTATGTTCCTCTCTTGGGCAGTGCATTACGGTATACCCAGGTGGGACAGAAGCCTCAAAAACTTGGCCCACATTATCCCAACCCAGGTCTCTGTAATGCAGGCCAAATCAAATGAGGAAATCAAGTTCGCAATAGTTGCGGTCTTGTTCCTGATCGATCTGGCATTGCACCTCACTACCCTCAGGGGATTGGTGGTTGAGGCAGCCCCTTGGGTTACCTGATCATGTGGTCTGGTGGAAACCCTGAGGACAGGCACCAAACATGTCTGTCTTCTCTCTTTTGCTGGTCATAATCCAGGGTGCCTTATAGACCTGACAATCTCTATCGTGCCACCTCCTGCTGTGCAAGGGGCTGGCCACCGCCCAAAATCACCCCAGCCCCTCCAAATCCCCAACTCCCAGAAACGTCTAACCATAGTATGTAAAACTGGGAGGCAGGTGAAGGGCTGTAAGTCACGCAGAAAGGATGCCCCGTACACAATCCTGGCCCTCCCAGGCCTCCCCAAATAACTCCAGCACATCACTAATTTAAAAATTATAATTACTAAACTTAACTTAAATAATGACTAAAACAATCCAAAGCAATTGGGCAATCTAAACATTTCAGCCCTAATAGAAAAGTAAGGAAAACAAATGTTTTAAGTTGCTAAAAATTTAATTAATCTAGACATTTCTAACCTTAAAGAATTAAAAAGTAAAATAATCTAAATCTAACTAGTAAAATCACTCAATATATAAAATATAACAATAAAACAAGAAATACGATACATACGTCTGCTACACGTAACACATAGTGGCGAGTATGTTAGGGCTAATCTTACATCAGTAGACATAAATATAGAGCTTAGGTCTCCCCCCAAACTTGGCTCAGATAGAAACACCCAATACAAATTAAACTTCTGAGGCTCCGTTTACCATCTAGACATAAACTTGATAAATTGTAGTCAAATAGCAAACAAATTTCCTACACCAAGTGGCACTCACGCCACTCACAATGCTCGTGCTTGTGAGCAGCACAGTGATTTAAACCCTCAGTCCCACTTCTCCAAGTAGCTGCAGGCAATCAGCTTCCCCAAGCCCCCTGCACAGTGGCAGGATTGCCAGAGTGAACTCCCAATCCACAAATAAAGGAGCACAGCCTCTTACACTGCCATTCTCCTTTACAGCACTTGCAGGGGAATCCTCTCAGCACTCCAGCATCTGCAGCAGGCAGCAGGTACGGCTGAACAACACAGTGTTTGACCAGTTCTAACAAATTAGTTATAACTGTTACTCTACTGCCATAGTCTATGATAGCCATTATTAGGAGCAAATGATTACAAGGGGTTTCATGCAATAAGGAAAGGTGTTTTAAAATTTGTGAACCATGCACTTTTTTGAACACAAAATGGGTTGCCATGTAGGGCAACCCCCATTGTTCCAGAGCCTCCTCCTTTTGACCCTAAAAAGAGACTGATACTATAGCAGGAAGGGGGGAAGGTGGGGGAGGGAATAAAAGGAAGGGGAGGGCATAAGGAGGGCAGGGAGTGAGATCATAGAAAAGGGGGATGGTCTCATGAGGTCATGAGGCTTTCAGAAAGTAGGTGGGCAAGAAGGACCAATAAGAAGAAGGAATGGCTAGGGAGGGGCAGAGCAAAAGGAGGTTAAAAAAGTAAGGAGGCAGTATAGTGCAGTGGTCTAAGGCTCTGAGCTGCAAATCTGGTGACATCTAGCAGACGAGATCTGGGTTTGAATATCACAGCTTCCACTTGCATACTGTGTGACCCTGAGCAAGTCACTTAACCTCCTTGTGCTCTCAGGTCACTCCTGTAAAAAAGCTTTTAGCTTAGTGTGCTATACCTGGTTAAATAATAAAAAAATAAAAAGGGCAGCACAGAGGGGCTCTGCCAGTTTCTGCTAGGTTTTTGGGTAAGTATTTCTGAGAGCCTAGCACATCAGTCTGGAGTTCCTAAGAAGGAGGTAAGGAAGAGGTGTTTTTTGATTTTGATATGAGTTTGTTTGAATTTTATCAGTTAAAAAAAAAGGAGTCAAATGCTTTAGTAAGGGTATGTAGTCAGCATAAAACTGGGGGAGTCAACTGTTGATGTGGCTTAGGGAGTAGTGCATGTCCCCATAACAGTTAATTAAAAGAATGTTTTAGTAAGAGTATGTAGTCAGTATCAAACTGGGGGAGTCAACTGTTGATGTGGCTTAGGGAGTAGTGTATTTCCCCATAACAGTTCATTAAAACCGTGGGAAGGTGTTTTGATTGCCAATTGTTGGTTACAAAGCAAGAGGTCATAGCACTGTTTAAAAAAAAAATATATATATATATAGCAGCATGTATTTTGTTTAGTGGTAGGATCATTAAGGAGCTGGGGCAGAAATAAGATAAGAAGAGGCAGCAGGTTGTGGTGGAAGCAGTGAATGAGACATGCGCTGGTGAAAGGGTTAAGGAAGCTGACTCTGATGTGGATTTTTAATACATGAACAACAGGACAAGCTACAGGCAACAATCTAGCTAGGGGCAGAATGGAATGAACAGAGCAAAAGTGGGAGGTGCACAAAGAGGGGTTTTGGACCGGGGCAAGGGGCTGACGCGAACTGAAGGGGAGTGCAGGAGCTTTAAATCGGACTGCAAATAGCGAGTGGATGGTCAGAAGAGGCAATAGAAGGGAAGGAGAAGGAATGCGGTCATGGGACCAAGCAAGGCATGCGGCCAAGGAAAGCCACATGGTGTGCAACAGCCAGAGGGGGGGGTCCACAGAGGGGGATGAGGTGGGTGCAGCATGTTGGCTACGATGTAGTGAGCCTTACAATGAATTAAGGGGAAGGCATGGCATGGACAGCAAGGTTTTTTGCATGCTCATGGGGGCGGGCGAGTTAGGAAGACCAAAAAAGGAGACAAACAAAGGGGAGGAACAAAAGAAAGGGGGACTACATGGGGAGTGCAAAAAGGGAGAGTGAGAGGACTGAAAAAATGGAATAGGCATTAGTTAATCAACAGAGAAGGGCGGACACGTGATTTATAAAAGTGAATAGTTTTTTAGAATAAAAAAGGGAGTTTTCTGCAAAAAAAAATGTGAGTGTTTTAAAACACAAGAAGGGAGGCAAAGGCAGAGCAATAAGGGGCTGAATGTGCGATGCTGAGGTAGCATTTAGAAAGGAAGAGCCACATTGCACAGGAAGCAAGGGGCACAAAAGATGAGCCTCCAATGAGCAACCCACTTTGCGAGGCTGGCAGGAAGGGGTCAAAAATTGAACACCACCTGGCAGAGGCACATGGCGAGCGGCCATTTAAAAAAAAATAAATCAATAAAAAAAGGGAGGTGGGGTGGCCATCTTGGAGTGGGGGGAGGAACAGGGCAATGGTTTTTTTTCCAACAAGCATGGGAGCCACAAGGAGTAGTTCCAAAACGTAGCCAGACAGGATAGACAGTCAGCAAGAAAGAGGATCAAGGGCTGGCAGCAAAAGAAGTACACAGGTGGTGACAAGTTTTTTAAAAAAAGGGGAAAAACTTATAATAAAAACTTAACAAAGTTATTAACAATGTTATTTTTACATGAGCAGGAAGCAGAGAGAAACAATGAACTTGCAAGGATCCATACTAATGAAGACGGGCACCATGAAAATGATTATGGAGCTGGTGGACAGGGCCCACAAAGTCCTGGATTCAGTGGAGGATGCAGAAGGGGGGAAGGGCCAGCAAGAAAAGGGAATGTCAGAAAGAAGGGGCAGAGCAAGGCAGGAGAAAAAGGGAAGGGAGCTTGGACTCTGGTGCCAAAACACCCCAGAACAAGTTCTCCAAGGTGGCAACCAACAACCTAAGCAATCCCAGACCCAGTGCCTGCACCCAGTCTGGAGGAGCCAATGCTTGAACCGGAGCCCAACCCAAGGCAAGTTGCTAGGCCACAGCCAGGACTGGGGCCCAGCATTCCCACACCTGAACCTACCCACTGGGGGTACCACAGCCAGGTGGAGGGACGATGGAACCCATGGCCGATAATAACCTGCAGGCCCCAACAAACAGAACACAAGAAAGAATGGAACTAGGAGACAAGGCAGCAATTGGAGCACCAAAGGAACCCCACAGAGAATCAGGTACAGTATTGACATTAGAGAGTAGCATGAAGGAATATGTGGAGCAATTGTTATTATGTATGGGGGGAGATGGCATTGAGAAGTTACAAAAAGTACTGGGGGAGTTAGAAGAAAAGGATAAAGATACAAAACAGATGGAAGGGGGGAAAAGAAGGGATAGGGCAGATAAAAGGGGGCAGAGGGGTGCGTATAGGAGATCATGTGCCGGTAGCAACAAAAGAAAAAATCTGGAAGGGAGAATTTGTTGATATTTTTGCCCTGGTAGACAAGAAAACAGCGGAACTATATGAGGAAAAAGAGAGTTTCAGTAAAAAAAGAATTGGTGGCTGCAGTAGCGCTGGTCAAGAAGGGAGAGGAGCAGAAAGGGCCCACATATAAAGGAAAATCATGGGAAGCATGGACCCTGGGTTTCACATATTTTGGTGCTATAGCACAGGAAAAGAAGTCAGAATTGGGCATTCCCCTGTTTGCTTATTCACGGGTTGTAAGAAATGCATATAAGATGATGGGGAGCATGAACTGGTTACAGTATGATGAGAAGTTTAGGATGCGGATGGCTAATTACGGGAGGATTGTCAATGGGATTCAAGACATAATGACCTATGGTGGGAAACTATGACAGTAGCAGGAGGAGAAGGTGAATGGCAGAAGGGAGGGCTGAGACACCAAAAATGTTGTTGGGGGTACAACAGGGTGCATTGCTCCTTCCCACACTGTAGATTCAGGCATGCCTGTTCAAAATGTGGGGGAACTCACCCAGCCTCTTGATGTGGAGCCTATGGAGAAGCCAGTCCCGGGGAAGTCAAGGTGACTATTCCTTTCGGGGGGGCCACAGGGGAACACATGGAGAAAATGCAGGAAGAAGAAGAGGATATACAACCGGGAGAGGGTACCACCAAGGGGGAAAGTAAAGCAGGCTATTTCTGGTTAGCAAAAACCCCTATTAGAGTTGAAGTAATAGAACGATGGTTAAAAGGGTATCCTAATGAGAAGGTGGGGTTGGAATTAATAGAAGGCTTTCAAAAAGGTTTTAGCTTACATTACCAAGGGAAGAGATTTAGAACATGGGCAAAAAAAATTTAATCCATTAAGGGGAGGGAAACACTGCTAAAAAAGAAAATTGGGAGTGAAAAAGAAGCAGGTAGAATAGAGGGCCCCTTTAAAGAACCCCCTTTCCGGCACCTATGAGTATCTGCGTTGGGTCTAGTCCCTAAAAAACATGTGGGAGAATATAGGGTGATACACCACCTATCCTATCCAGAAAAAGAATTGGTCAATGACCACATTTCAGAAGAGGATAGTAGGGTGTGCTATGGGACCTTAGAGGATGCGGTGGATATCATCAGGGCAAGGCACACCCCGTGGCTAGCAAAGACAGATATCAAGTCTGCATTCAGACTATTGCCGGTCCGCAGAGAGAATTGGGAGTTGTTGGATTTCCAGATAAAATGGGAGTATTATTTTGACAAGACCATGCCAATGGGTTGTTCGGTGGCATGCTCCACCTTTGAGAAATTTAGCACATGGCTGCAGTGGGTATTCAAAAACAGGTATGGGCATGACACAGTAGTCCATTACTTGGATGATTTTTGTTTATAGGTGAAGGAGAAAGAGGGGTATGGGTGATGCTGGAGGACTTTCAAGAGTTGTGCGGGGAGCTCGGAGTGCCATTAGGAGGAGAAAAAATGGAGGGCCCCAGCAGGTGTTTGGAATTCCTAGGCATAGAGGTGGATGCAGAACAGGGTTTGTTCAAGGGTTTGCCAAGCCAGAAGATAATTAAATTAAGGGGAATGTTATTAGAGATAGGAAAAAGAAGCTGGTGCCCCTAATTACCAGCCAATGGTTAATAGGTCACTTGAATTTTTTGTGTAGGGCAATAGGGCCACGACGCACATTTACACGACGTCTGGCAAGGGCCATGGCGGGGGGAACAAAACCATATCATTGGGTCACACTAGGGAGAGAGATTAAGGATGATATAAAAATTTGGGAACTATTTATAAAAACACACAACAGGATAGCCATTTGGCAGGAGGAATGGCTATACAATACGGATTTGGAACTTTACACAAATGCTTTGGGGAGATGTGGGTTTGGAGCCTACTTCAAAGGGAAGTGGATGGCCGAACCATGGCCACAAGAGTGGATCGAGGGGGGACTGACAAAGGACATCACTTTTTTGGAGATTTTTCTCATTTGGGCAGTGTCGAAAACTTGGGGAGCATGGTTACAGAACCAGCGGGTCACATTCTGGTGTGACAATAAGGCAGTCGTTGATGTGCTGAACAACAGGGGGTCAAGGTTAGTCCTGGTACTTCGCATACTACGGCAGCTAGTCTTACAGGGGATGAGGCTCAGCATGAGTTTCAGGGCCAGGCACACTGCAGGAAAAAAGAACTCTAATGCTGACAGCCTCTCCAGATTACAGATGGCGAGGTTTCGGGTACTAGTTACCAACGCACGTCCAACGGGAGAGAAGATCCCAGAGGAGCTATGGGTGATTGGCTGGAAGGAGCAGCACATCACTTTCAAAGCTCTTGGGCAGACAACACTTTAAAAGCTTATGAAAGCTCATGGAGAATTTTCCAGGTTTTCAGAACCTGCCACCCCATGGAGGTAAGTGGGTCAGTCGCAGAAGAGCAGGTGGGGAGGTTTGTAGTGTCAAGCTGGGGGGAAGGAGTGGCCTACGCTATGGTTAGAGTACAGCTAGTGATGGTAGGATGGGTCTGCAGGATGAAAGGTTGGGGGGAGCCATGCAATAGTATTTTGGTAAGAAGGATGATGATGGGGTGGCAAAGGTTGAAAGGGAAGGGGAGGGATAGTAGATAATCAGTCTCAGAGCACCTGTTAGAAAGTATTCAAGAAAATCTGGCAAAAATTTGCTACACCCCATACGAAGTAATGCTATTTAAAGCACTGTTTGCAGTGTTACACAATGCAGCATTCAGAGTGTCAGAAATAGTGGGGCCAAGTACACCCTCTCCAGGGAAGGGTCTACAGTATGAGGATATGCAATGGACAGGGAAGGGGTTCTCCTTCAAAATTGCAAGCTCAAAGACGGATCAGATAGGGAAGGGTTATAGAGTAAGCATTGAACCCAGTATAAACCCGGACCTGTGCTCCTGCCAGCTGATGCATAGTTACCTCAGGATCAGACCTAAAAAGGATATACACAGTGATGGGAAAGTGGTAAATGGGAGTCAAATTTCGGGGGTGTTAAAATGAAGTGTAAATGAATTAGGAAAAAACCCAGACAGGTTCTCCTCTCATTCTTTCAGGATTGGGGCAGCATCTGAAGCAGTGGCACAGGAAAAAGGGGGTGAGGACATAAAGGCCATAGGGCAGCCCGGCCCATTGGTGCAGCGGGAGGCTTTCCACTTGCGATGCCGGCAACCTGGGTTCGGGAACAGACCCGAGTCGTCGGAGGGCCGGCCGGGGGGAGAAGGATAGAGCGTTCCACGGACTGCTCTCCTTCCTGGGGGGAAGGCGTGGGAAGCACTCGGAGTGCTGGAGACTCCTGGCAGAGGCCAGAAGAACTCGCGCTGCCGACACTCGGTACCTGGGAGGCGGGGTGGATGCTGACGTCATTGCACGTCCCCACCTCCAGGAGGAGAAAAAAACTACAAGGGGAAAAAGGACCACCGAGTGAATGATGCCTCCCTAGGGTTCTTACTCACCACCATCGCATGCGGACCCCAACCAGACACTAGTCCCATGGTCATGAAGGTGGCCATGGCCCCAAGGTTCTCCGGGGTAGCTGGGGTGACCAGGGTCCCGGCAGCCATAGGCGGAGGTGAGGTCTCTGGGGGCCATGACCAGGGCAGAAATAAATACGGTGGTCCTGCCAGGAAAAAAGGAAAATAAAAAAAAAAAGGCCATAGGGTGATGGTCATCAGACTGCTAGAAGAAATATATTAGAAATGCTGTACATTAATCTGTTGCAATATTGTCTTCTCTACAGGAAAGAGTAAAAGGATAAGGTGTGGGAAGAAAGCGGGGGGGAAGTTTAATGAGGGTTGCTGTCTTCACTGTTGCTTATTGTTGTTATAGAAGCAAGGAAAAGGAAGGTCATATGGATGGTGGGACACTCACACATCTACTGGGCAGAAAGGAAGGCAGCACAGAAGATAGGTGGAAGGCAGCTGGGTTTTGACCACGATGGAATAAGGATCCTGTGGAAAGGATTACGTGGAATGCAATGGAGGCAGCTCCTTCCCTTACTCCTAGAGATGAGGAAGAACAACAAGGCCCCAGACCTACTTATACTACACCTGGCTGGGAATGACCTAGGACATGGTCCATGGTTAGAAATTTTTAACAACTTACAGAGAGATGTCACGGTCAGGAGAGCATGGTGGCCAGGAATAGCAATTATGTGGTCTGAAATGATTCCACGTAGGGTGTGGAGGCAAGCCAGACAGCATAAGGCCATAGAAAAAGTGAGGAGGCAGATGAACAGTAGGGTGGGGAGGTTTATGAGAAAGAATGGAGGATCTGCCATTAAGCATGAGGAGATAGAAGAGGGGATACATCGGCTATATAGGACTGATGGGGTGCACCTATCCCAGATGGGAAATCACATATTTATCACAGAACTGGGTAGGGGCATAGATCAGTGGTTAAAAAATGGATGGTCATGGGTAGTGGGGAAGGAGAAGGGGGGAAGCTTGCCATCCAACACAAGCTGGAGGCAAGCTAATGGAAGGTTGGAAGGAAAGCCTGGATAAGAAAAAGAGAAAAAGCAAATGGGGGGGTTAGGAACGAACATAAGGGGAAACAGAAACTGGAAAAAGAAGGGTATGGACACCTGGGTAAGTGGACAATAAAGGGGGAGCAGGAATTGGACCTGCCCAGAAAAGAAAGAGAGTATAAGACCAGCTCGGGTTTACACTCGGGAAAGGAGTGGAACAAGACCCCCTCGAGTTTTCAATGCCCAGGGGAGAGAAAACAAAAGAAATCAAAGCTTGAAATAAAAGGATTGGAATAAAATGTGGACATAAGAAAGAAGTAGAAGGAACTCAATATTGTAGAAGTGTATATAGTTACACTTTGAAGTGGAATAATAATAAAAGGCTTTGCCGACTGAGCAGCCAAACCTCCAATATGGAGCGTGTGGTCTCTTTTGTGGGAAAAGGGGGATCTGGAACAAATGTGTCTAGAATTCAGACAGAGGTACAGCTCAGATGAATGACCATGTTTAAAATATTCACAAGCCTTTGAAAAAGCACTTTGAACAGTGTGAAACACATTAGGTGGCTCATGCCCTGTGCAGCTTGCTTTTTTATGTTTGTTCTGAGACACTGTGATGAAGAAAGGATTTATGCACTAGCCAACGCTTCTCCATCTTTTCTGATTACAGGTACTCCAAATGCTATTTGGACATATGTATTTATCCTTACACGGTCCAGCTGAAAGACGTGTGTGTGTGTGTGTGTGTGTGTGTGTGTGTGTGTGTGGTCAAGGAGTGAGTAAACCAAAGAACAGATGAGGGCACTGCATAATAAAATTTACTGTAAAGAATGAGGAGGAAATGTGGAGAAAGGAGAAAACACACGCAAAGAAATGACTGCATAATTAGTAAAAGGAAGAAGTAAACTAAATCATAGAAACTAATCACAATGGGCCCTACAGGCATGCATGAATGACCCGTGGCATGCACAGACTTGTGAAGCGCATGCACATAGGACATTACATCGACCTAATGTGCACACCTCCAGCTGGGGTTATGCATGACAAACATGTAGCAGTCTGTGTAGTGTAGATACACAGACATCTGAGGATGCTATGCACTGAACATCTGCAGGGGCATGGCTGCATAGCAAGATGCACAGTGAGCTGCTGCACACATGCACAAAGCAACATGTGATGGTGAGTTGCCTGGCTGGCCACATGCAGAACTACATCATGGGTTAGGGTGGCATAATGCAATGTGCACCCATGTTGGCAGCCCAGTAATACCACGTGGGGCAGAAAACAAGTTGTCTCGCGGCAGCACCACCACAGCCCGGACACACACGTGGCAGCACAGGACTGTGGCGCACATGCAG
Source organism: Neoceratodus forsteri (assembly GCA_016271365.2). Classification (NCBI taxonomy): domain Eukaryota; kingdom Metazoa; phylum Chordata; order Ceratodontiformes; family Ceratodontidae; genus Neoceratodus; species Neoceratodus forsteri. Next base: position 10,242,351 of record CM028130.1, read on the forward strand.
GCTCATGTTGGTCAGTGTGTTCATGGCTGTGAAGGCTGTGGCAGTGCTCAAGTAGAAGGACTATACCCAGCACCACCAGCTGCATGCCTGGTCCAGGCAGGCATGGTGTGCATACTGTACCTCCCAACCTCCTGCCCCAGGCACCAGGCGCAAGTCTTAAAGTCAACATGGACAAAGGACCTAAATCAGGGGCACAACTGCGCAGTTGGTGACATCCACTCAGGAAGCTGGTAGAATAAGGTGCTCAGTGTAAACTGCAGTTACTAAGACAGAACATGACTGTAACAGAAATGAATGACATTAGATTGTGCTGACAACCCCCACTGTTTGGTCACTGACACACAATAAGTAGGAGGGACAGAGTAAACTGTAAAGGCAGAATATGGGACAAGCCTGATAATCAGGGCCAGCTGAGAGGTAGGGTGGTGCGGGGAGGCGACACAGCCAATGTGGTGGCAATGGCCCTGGTGTGACAACAGTCCATGTGTGACCAGGCACCCAACAATACACAAGCTACACCAGTGCAGCAGGGGCAGCAGTATACCACCCCACCTAGACCCCTGAGAGTGGACACAGACAGGTGTAACCTGAACCCCGTCCAGCCCCGCAGCCTCCTGAGAGAATAATGACACACTGGCGAATGTCAGCAGGTTTAATAATCAATGCAGTAGTCTCACCCAACACTACAAAGCAGGTTAGGAAGAAGCAGGTCACACCACTTGTGCTTGATGGGCGTGAAGGTCGGGGCTTCCGAGCCAGTGACATTCATGCCGGCCTGAATCTCAGCCACAGCTTGGCTTTTACTTCTGGGACAGTGGTCAGTGCCAGAGCACCACACAGACAACTTTAGTTCCGGTGTATGCTGGTGACTATCGCCACCATGTGGCCACTTGTAAAGTTGGGGCATCTGGGATATACTCCTTCCTCTGTATTACTTTACTTACTTGGTATGAAAGAACATAAGAAGGCCAGAGCCCAACGAGACTGTTCCCCACACTATGTGGGACATTATTTATCTATTATCCCTCAACCAAACATCTAATTTGCATGGCCATGTCAGCGCTGCCATGCACCTAGTCCAGTTGCCCCTTCCCCCAGTTCCTGTGTTGCTAGACTGCCATATGCACCACCTTCCACATCTGCCATTGTGTTGTACATCTCGTGCTGCATGGCATTTACTTCTGTGGTGCAGTACGGGTGTGGTACATACCCATATATGGCGGGATCAAGGGGTGTTCCCGTGTATCCTGGCCACTCCCCTGCAGGGTGCACACAGTGCTACATGGCCTGTGTTGTCACGTGCCCAGTGTGCATGTGGTGCACACTCACATTCGTGCATGCCATGTATTGAGAAGCCTTGCATGCCACATAGCTGTGCACTGTGCTTACATCATAAATCTGCAATGTTTGTGCACCTTCATGTATATACACCAATAATTATGCATCAAATAGTGATCTATAGAGCTGGACAAAATCTGCAAAGTCCATTATGTGGAATTTTCACAATATTCCATGGCATTTTCTAAACTATGAAGAATATTCTGAAAGTATTTAATTGGTCATAACTTAGTCAATATTATAGCTAGATATCATAACTATGGCAAGCATATTTTATGGAAGAGGTCCTAAAAGAATGTCAAGTTTCATGACATTTGGATAAGGATCAGAGAAGTTATAGGAGCTAAACTTCTGGCAATGAACTATCTGTGTGAACATTTCTTAAAATATTTCTATGTTTAAAACATAGCCACCTTTGGAGCTAGATAACTGAAAATGTGTATGAATACTGTACTTTCCTAGGAGAATCATAGGAATGGCTAAATAGAGAGGTAACTGGTTGTCTGAATTGTAAGTTATAGGAGTTCAACATTTTACAATTTATTTAATACACTGCGAGAAAATGTTCAAAATATGTTTATGTTTATTGCTCCACTGTTATTGCAGATACAGACTCAAGAGTTGGTAAGCATAGCAAAGTCTCCTGTCTCAGAACAGGAAGATCAGGAACTTTAAGGGCACAGAGGCAGTAGGTAAGTAGGGAAAAAAGGCACAGGGTCATAATGTCGCAAAACATTATGCCGCATGGCAAAATCGTGCTGCCAATACAGCGCAATTTCAACCTTGAGGCATATGTTTTTTGTCTGTGGGGGGCTCTGCCCTCCCCACACACCCCTATGGGGGGGCTGTGCCCCTGAATCTCAACCACTAAATATTCTCATCTCCGGGGCAACAAAGGGAGCGCACAAGTAAAAAAAAAATAAAAATTTTCTGAGACCGTGAAACAAACCCGGTCCCAGATGTAGCACCTGGATTCCTGCTGTTGTGGCTCAGTCCTGTAAGCCACAGCAGCTGCTCAATGGAACCTACTCCCAGCAGAGATCTTATCAATAACCATACAATAGTATACTCGGTATTGCACCATTAGCGCTTGCATACTATGCTGCACCAGTTTCGCTATAATGTCATACGCAATTAAGTGTGCAACATTATGACCTGGTAGGAATAAAAATATATATTTAAATATATATATATATATATATATATATATATATATAAAAAATAAGTAGTATTCATAACAACAGTTAAGGGGGCAAGAAATAAGACATGATGGGAGTGATGCAGTGCAGTGACTGTGGAACAGCAGCCTTCCGGGAGACATTCTGGAGGATGCGGTGTTGTACTATCTGCAGGCACCTCTGTGGGCTGAGGGAGGAAGTTGCTCATCTCCAGGCTGAATTGGCCAGGATTTGGGGGACTGCCTCTCCCACCCAGAGATCACCAGGGCCACAGTCACTGCCTCAGAAGTTGCCAAGAAAGAGGAGCAGTTGGACCACAGAGGGCTCAGGGAGGGTGAAGGTTGTGAAACAGAGGTACATCTCTCCAGTTGTACTTCTCCACAATTTGTATGCCACTCTGGCAGAGTATGGTTCCTCTATAGAGGCACCCGCAGTGAAGACCAAGGAGGATGTTGGGAACCTCCAAATAAGAGACCCACAGAAGGGTGGCAAGGGACCCTACAGAGGAATTAAACAACTCCTGGTGGGGGACTCCATTGTTAGGAGGGTAGAACTGGGGGTGGAAGGGGAGATGGAGGTAAGGTGCCTGCAACGTATTATGGCTTGGAGAGACAGGAGGTGAATCCTCAGGATCGCAGGAGCAGCTGCATGGGAGAGGAAGATAGATGTCATTGTCCACTTAGGGACAAATGACCTGGCTGGGAAAGGGATCAGAACAGTGAAGGAGTTTGTGGAGTTGGGGAGAGGCCTTAGACAAGTAGCATGCACAGTAATCTTCTTGGAGGTGCTGTCTGTCTATGGCATGGGTGAGGCTAGGGTGCTCTGCACCATGGGATACAATCAATGGTTGAAAAACTGGTGCAGAGCTCAGGGGTTTGGCTTCATTGGAGACTGGGGGTCCACCTGGAGTGATGCAAGCCTATACTGGCATGATGGTCTGCATCTCTCCAGGAGGGGAACCAGGATCCTAGGTGATAGGTTTAAATGCTTCATTGGCAAACATTTAAACTAGCCAAGGGGGGAGGCACTATAAAGGAGCAGGGAAATCCTATCCCCCAAAACAAATCAGAGTAGTCAGTGAGGTAAACACCAAGATAGAGACATTGACAGGGAGAAGGGTGGGGTAAATGGAGAAAATGACAAAGGCAGTAAGGACAGCAATGGGGCAAAAAGGGGAAAGGCCATCAAGAAATGGAGGGTGATGAGTACCAGTGCCCATAGTCTGGGCAACAAGCTCCTGAACTGATGGCCTTGATGGAAGAGGGATGCCTGGATTTCGTGGCAGTCACAGAAACATGGTACACAGAGAACCATGACTGGGATGTTAACATACCAGATTACGCAACCTACAGGAGAGACAGGGAGGGTAGAAGAGTGGGAGGAGTAGCTATCTATGTAAGGGAAGAAATAAAAACAATGGAACAATAGAGTAAACAGGGAAGAGAGGATGCACTGTGGGTCACCTTAGAGAGAGGAAATGGCACCACAATCGGCACAGGGGTGTTATACAGACCCCTATCTCAAGGGGGGGAATGGACAAGGTTATGATGGAAGGCATCCTCAAGATAGCAGAAGAAGGGGAGAGACAGTTTATGGGGGAACTGAATATGTCGGATGTTAACTGGAGCATCTTTTCAGCAGCCACATCCAAGAGCAGGGCCATTCTCGATGCCCTACAGAGGCATGCCTCAGACAGCTAGTGTTGGAACCCACTCAGGAAGAAGCAATCTTATACCTCATACTCTCAAATGGAAACAGTGAGAGGATCTCAGATCTGAAAGTGGGTAGCCATCTGGGAACAAGTGACCACCAAACAGAGTGGTTCATGATAAACTCTGCTGCAGAGTCAAACCAAACAAAAGTGAAGGTACTGGACTTCAGGAGGGCTGACTTTGTAAAAATGGGAAAGTGCCTAAAAAAGCACTAGCAAACAGGTAAGAAGGAGGGGTGGAGCAGTAATGGGAAACCATCAAAACTGCCATCACAGAGGCAACAAGCCTTTGTGTGAAGCAAATGAACAAATCAAAACAAAAGAAAAAGCCACTATGCTTTTCAAAATAGGTGGTGGGGAAAGTTAGGGAGAAAAAAGTATAAGGAAACACAGAAGGAACAGGACAGAGAACTGTACCAGTTAAGGCAGAAAGAAGCAGGGGAGACAGTCAGAATAGCAAAGCCCCACACTGAGGAAAAGATAACCAACTCAGTTAAGAACGGGAATAAAACCTTTTATAGGTACATTAGGGAGTGTAGAAAGACAAAGGGAGGGATGCTGAGGCTAAATAGAGTGGATGGTGGGTAGGCAGAGAGGGACAGTGAGAAAGCAGGGATACTGAACAAATTCTTCTTCTCAGTGTTCACAAAAGAGGAGGAGGGGCAGATACCTAATTCAATTAACAGAATCACTCTGGATAAGGGTGAGGATCCCAGTCCTTTCACAGAAGAAAGGGCTCTGAAAGAACTCCTAAAACTGAAGGTGGACAAAGGAATGAGGCCTGACAGGATTCACCCCAGAATTCTAAAAGAATTAAGGGGGGAAAAGAGACACCACTGACTACCCTTTTTAACAAATCATGACAGGATGGTGTGGTACCCGAGGACTGGAGAAGGGATGATGTGATTCCCCTTCAACAAAAGTGGGAGGAAGAAAGAGGCAGGAAACTATAGATCTGTCAATTTGACCTCTATGGTAGGGAAAATGATGGAATCACTTCTGAAGAAAGAATTGTTGAGTATCTAGAGGCCAGTGGGGCACAGGACCCAAGGCAGCATGGATTCACAATGGGAAGGTCATGTCAGCTGAATCTAACTGATTTCTTTGACTAGGTGAACAAAGTAGTAGACCAGGGAGGGATGTGGACATGGTCTACCTAGACTTTAGCAAGGCATTTGCCACAGTCCCACACAAAAGATTAATAAACAAATTAGCCAGCCAGGGAGTGGGTCCCAGGGTGGTAGCCTGGGTAAAACATTGGCTGGACAACAGGACATAGGAGGTAATAGTAAATAGAGTCCACTCTGAAGAAAGGGGGGTTACTAGTGGGGTACCACATTGTTCAGTACTGGGTCCAGTCCTGTTTAATGTCTTTATAAGTGACATTGCAGAGGGACTGGAAGGAAAAGTATGCCTCATTGCAGATGACACAAAGATCTGCAACAGGGTTGATACACAAGTGGGGGTGGAAAGGATGATAAGGGACTTGGCAAGGTTGGAGAAATGGTCAGAAGTATGGCAGCTTGGATTCAGTGCAAAGAAGTGCTGAATAATGCACCTGGGAAACAAAAACCCAGGGGAAGTGTACACAATGAGGAAGGAGGTAGTAACAACAACAAAAATGGAAAGGGACTTTGAGGTAATCATATCAGATTACTTTAATGTTAGCAAGCAATGTGAAAAGGCAGTAGGGAGGTGCCGTTGGGGATACTGGAATGTATAGGGAGAGGCATCACCGGCAGAAAACAGGAAGTTATCATTCCTCTGTACAGACAGTTGGTGAGACCCCATCTGGTGCACTGTGTCCAGTTCTGGAGTCCCCATCTCTGCAAGGACATAGACAAGATGGAGGCAGTCCAGAAGAGGGCAATTAAAATGGTGCAGTGTCTGCAAGAGAAACCAGATGAGGACAGACAAAAAGAGCTTAATATGTATACGCTTGAGGAAAGGAGGGAGAGCGGGGAAATGATTGAAACTTTTAAATACCTCAGTAGAATCTGCAAAGTCCAAGAGGGTAGCATCTTTCAGGAAAAGTGATGTGCAAGAACAAGGGGACACAATTTGAACATGGGGGGACAGCTCAGGGGCAATGTGAGGAAGTATTTTTTCACAGACAGGGTAGTGGACACATGGTACCACCTTTCTGAGGAGGTTGTGGGGTCTAATACTGTGGGAGAATTCAAGAACGCAAGGGACAGACATAAGGCAATTCTTGTTGGGGGTAGGAAGAAATAGGCTGTTGGTTAACTAGGATCTGCAGCTTATCCAGTAGGTAGGGAAATGGGAAGATTAGGTAGGCCAAGAGGTCTTTATCTGCTGTCAAAGTCTATGTCTATGTTTCTAAATTAAATATGCCCTGCAATTGATAAATGTTGTTTAGTAGCCAATTTGCTCAAAGATTCATGGATGCATAAAATGCAATGCATTAGAATGCCACTTCTGGAAGTTAACTTTCACATCAAATTTTACTCTACTGAATGACCTTACCTCCATGCAGAATGGCCCTGTGATACCCCTCCAACACTTTTGTGACAGTGATTTTCAGCATCACCCTCCATCATGACTAAAGAGATATCCAGGTACTTCTGTCACAATGATCTTAGCCACATCTACTTGTAACATTTGAGGCTTGGCATCACTTGGTGCCACTCTTTTCAAATAGGAAAAAGATGCATTGTTATCTGCAGGGTTGATAAGGAGTCAACAGATGGCATTGTACAGAAACAGTACTGCACGTGCATGCTCTCCCTCAACCCATTAAGTCAGTGTGCTGTAGTGCTTAACTGGCATATTGCCAGAATTCAAGATAGTTCACAGTGATGTCTATAATTGTTCTTCATGGTTCATCACTCACGATAGTGACGTGACACTTTGCACAACTATACTTTTACCATGCAGCCTCTTATGAATGCTACCTTATTGCCACTTTAGCCAGTGTTTACCTTCCTCTACAGTGGAAACTCACAAGTATGACAGGGTAAAATGTATGGCATGGCTTCTACAAAAGTATTATAATATTTCCCAATTTTACAAAAGCTCATGAAATTCAACTTTAAATACTGACGTTATTTTGGAATCTTTGGGTGCTTAGGACTTGGCCAGCATTTGAGCAAGAGATTATCAAGGTGACACATGCAGTCTCTTTTTCTTTTCCATACTGGTTTTTCTCCTGGCCAATAGTTCACCTCTCTGGGATGTGCCCTGCTCAAAGAGCTATATACCCTGATCATGCTGAACTCAGTCATCATTCAGTTGGCTACTGGGGTTTTCTCCAATGTTTGTTGCTCCCATGTCCCCTGGTGGGGGTGGTGCCTCTGTCAGCCATGCACACCCACAGTTTCCCCTGCAGCAGGAGCAAGCTCTCTGGCCCAGCCACAGGAGTTCCTGTATTGCTGAAACTCTCCCCCACTGACTGAGATGAACTGCTGAGTGGCAACTGTCTCAGCCATGGCCTGCCTCCCAATGTGATCTCTTGGTCTCACATCTGAATATGGGTAGTCAACATGAGACCATGATGCTCTGCTGCTGGGGCATGGGGTGGCCCCAAAGCCTAATATTTTGAGTCAATGAGTCTAACAAAAGTAGTGATATTCCAGTCTCTAGTTTTAATGTTATATGGGCTTAAAATGTTACAGTTTACATAACTGTGAAATAAAATAAAACATCTGAATGTCTGGGGGCTTATAGCTTAGTCACCTTTACAGACAGAGATCTGAAATTTGTACACTTCTGTATGGACCTTGTCAAAGTCTCAGTACCACCTGTGAAATTTGGACAAACACTAATAAAATTACATGGAAATAACTGAAATAACAGTTTTGGCAAAATGTCACAAACTTTTCACCAAAATGTAATGATTTCATGAAAGTGAAATTGGAATTTTGCCAGACTTTTTCGGTAAGAAGATATATTTTACTTAGCCCCAGTGATCTACAGTATAACCATACATTGCCCATTGGCTGACCCATATTACAAGGAGTCTCCCTCATGGTAGACTGTTAAGTTGCTCTGTCCCATGTGGAGAAGACGCTGCACATATAGAGGGTATACTTAAACAATAAGATTAGAGACTGAAGTCCTCATCTGGGAAATAATTGCTTATTGTAATGTTGAAGGGCCTGATGTTTAGCTGAGGGCATATAGTATTCCAACCAGACATTATCATCCAGAGGATTACTGCCAAGGTCATTGCTGCCATTAACATACTAACATACTAACATACTATTTGCCAGCAGATTAGGCCTTACGGTCTATTGAGTCTGCTCAAACCTTAGATCCTTAGTTGGGTGCCGAGGCCCTCCCATCCCTTGTGCTCCAGAAACCCCTTTCATCCATCCCCACCCCCCTGGGACAGGCCATCATCTGATACATCCACTTTCTGTGTCTGTCCCACCCTCTCTTGAAGCCCTTCACTGTGGATCTCTGAACCAGCTCACCAGGCAGTGCATTCCAAGGGTCCACCACCCTCTCAGTGAAAAACCTCCTCCTCTTTTCCCCCCTCACCCTTCCACCTTCCAACTTCAAACCATGTCCTCTGGTGATACCTCCCTGCTTTAGTCTAAAGATCCCCTTACTGTAGAAACCTCCCATTAAAGAGACACTGTCAACCCTCTTAGGCCTCAGATTGACCCCAGACTACAAATGCACGCTATGATTACTTACATTCTGTAGAGACTGCTGATGTAGATGGTAACTGGATTCTGATTCTTTTTTTCTTTTTAAAAGTAAAATACAGACTATCCACTAGATCTGGGCAAAATTAGAAAATTTGAATTCATGTAATTTTCACGAAATGCTGTGAAATTTCATGAAGTTTTGTGAAATTTTTCAGAATTTTCAGAAATTCTTTCATTGACTATAACTCAGTCCATGTTATAGTCAGACATCTGAAATTTGGCATGCATACTGTCTGGTATAAGCCCCCCCCTCTAAAAACCTGTCAAATTTCATAACATTAGGATAGAGAAGTTCTGGGAACTCAAAGCCTGGCAATTTAATATTTATGTGAACATTTCTGAAATTATTTCTATGCTTACAACTTAGCCACTTTTAAAGCTAGATAATTGGAAACTTAGTTGCATACTTTCTTGGAAGAGTCATATAAACTGCTAAATAGAGAAGTTCTGGTTATGTAAATTATACGTTTTAGCCATGACCTGCCTCTCGACACAACTTCCTGGGCTAGCTTCTGAACCTGGGTGGTAAGCATGGCAGCATGACACTCTGATGCTGGGTCATGAGGGTTGCCTTAAAGTTTGGAAGCCTATAACTCAGTCACCTTTAAAGAGATCTGACACACTATTACACAACAGCTTTAAGTAGCGGAATAACTTAGTGTGCTGATATCTTCATTTCTTAGATCTTTCTGTTTTCATTTTTAATATAATATGCTTGAATTGGTTGAATTGTAATGCATGTTCAGAGTTATAAATAATTGTGGTTCTTTTGTTTTATATTACTTTAAATGCATGCATCTCTTGCACCTTTGTAAAACTGGAAAACTTCAATAACTTTTAATTAAAAAAAAGAGAGATCTGACACTTAGCATACCTATGTATGGCATTGTTAAAGTCACCATACAAAATATGGTGCACTTTGGACAAAAACTTTTACTTAACATAGTTGTTAACTGTAATATAGATTCATAGATTCATAGACATATGATGGCAGAAAAGGACCTTCCTGGTCCATTGAGTCTGCACATATTAACCAGTGCACAACAGGTCCCAGGATACCTCACTTGGGCAGACTCAGTGGATCACAGGTCCCCTTCTGGCATCATCTTCTATGTTTCTATGTTTATGTTTCTATATTAACATGTTTGAATGTGTGGAGGTGTATAGCTCTATCATGTTTACAGAAATATGAAACTTAGTACACTTCTGCAGAGGCATTGGTAAACTCACCATACCAAATTTAATGCAATTTGGACAAATACTTTTAATAACCAAAATCACAAAGTTGCTGAAATTTCACAAAATGTTTGTCGATATTTTGCAAAATTAGCATTTCACCAGAATTCCACTGGCAGAAGATACATTTTTTCCAACCCTACTGTCCAACATACTGGTCTTACTAAGAACAAATGTGTTTGTTTATATTCTATGCTTATCTTCTACAGCATCTTTCTTGGACTTGGGAATGCCCCAACACAATATAGCCACTCATGATGCTATGAAAAGAGAGGAGACAACTGCATCATGAGTCGCTGCTTGGTATTCCTAATGTTCAGGATGTATTCAATATGAGTTGATCAAGGATTTGGAGCAAAACAAATTTAGCTATAATTGCACCATTCCCATACATTTCAATTTTTTTTTCTAACAAAGGAAGCAAGTCAAACAACCAGCCACTTCAGCAGGTTTTAGAGAAGGCAAGCAATCAGAAAATGTGGGTGTTCAGCTAGAAATGATATGATGCAAAAAGGGTTGACAGTGTTCCTTTAATGAAAACATTTCTCTGGGTTGGCTCTGTGGCACCAAACAAGCTCAGCATGTTTGCAACCTGGGTTCACGCTGGTTGCTGGAACATCAGCAATAAAGGCCAATGGGGAGGGTTGGGAGTGTCCATTGGCTGCTCTCCTAATGGAGGGGAACAAGCCTGCATCACTTTGAGAGCAGCTCCTGGTGGCCCATAGTGGCAGCGCATTTACGGCATGGGTGACCATGCACTGTCGTGCATCTCCCCAGGACTTTGCTTGTGTACAGCTGCAACATGGGTGGTGTGTGGAGGAGTTGTGGGATAACAGATGGACCACACACAGAACTTCAGGTTCAACACACAATCTCTCTATGATGTTTATTTAAAATACAGAAGATTACTTTTAGCAATGGTATATTCCTTCTTCAATACATCGGTTTGCAGCAACAGACTATCACAGAACAGAATCACAGAATCAATAAGAGTCATGAGCCAGACAAGATGGAGGCTGTCCAGAGGAGGGCAACTAAAATGGTGCAGGGTCTTCACCAGAAGATATACAAAGAGAGATTAAGGAAGCTTAATATGTCTACACTTGTGGAGAGGGGGAACATGATAGAAACTTTCAAGTACATCAAGGGACCCAACAGAGTCCAAGAGGGTAGCATCTTTCAGAAAATGAGATGTGCAAGAACAAGGGGGCACAATTTGAAGATAGAGGGGGGATGGCTCAGAGGTAATGTGAGGAAGTATTTTTTCACAGAGAGGGTAGTGGATACATAGAACAGCCTTCCTGAGGAGGTAGTGGAGTTAAAAACAGTGGGGGAAATCCAAGAATGCATGAGACAGACATAAGGCAATTGTAGTGGGGGGTAGGAAGAAGTAGGCTGTTGGATAACTAAGATCTGCAGCCTATCTATTGAGTAGGGAAATGGGCAGACTAGGTCAGCCAAGCGGTCCTTATCTGCCATCAAATTATATGTTTCTATGAGGTTAGTGGGCAAAGCTGCACTTCCCTTTTTCAGATGCCTTTTGATAGCCACCCTCAGCACTGATCCCCTCATTGCTAAGGACTGTAGCACAAAGGACAAGGAAGGAGTCTTCCTGGAGTCAGCCATAAGTCTGCTGTTCAGCCAGTCATGCTGCTCCATTAGGCTGCCTCCTCCCAACCCAGACATAAGTCTCCAATCAACTGTGAGTACAGCCCTTAGTATTGTGTACCGCACTAGTACCTGCATTGTGTTAGGATAACTGCTGTACTGTGTTTCCTACAATCAGTGTAGTGGCTCTTGGTTATTTCACATTCTACTGCCTACCTAACGGGCAGGCTTGTCCAAAATACTGTATTTATCTGTTTTATAGCAAGGTCGTGGGCCTCTTAGGCATGAGACTACTTTGGGTGGATTGAATGTTTTGCTTCTCTAATCGACCATACCATGCCTGCACCGATACACAGCTTTCACTGAGGTTTTGCCAGCACCCTAGCTTGGTGGACTGGGTGTCCTATTTCCTACACTCTGTCAGTACTGAGGGCCTGCCTCCCTTCCACTATCTATGTTGATCTAATTTTAGTGATTGTAGGTATCTGGATTCTAGTGTTATCATGAATATTGCAAGGCTACTAATCTTGAGCCATCTACCCACTGTATTGTTCCATGAACCTTTGGGGTCCTCTCTGGCTATGGTGGTCTTACTACAGGACTTCTTACTGAAACAATTTTCCCATATGATATCACTAAACTGACCCTTAGTTCCAAAGCTCAACTACAAAACTGACCTATCAAAGGTAGGTCTAGAGAAATGTTTTGAAATCATTCATATGACTCTGGGACCTCTGGTAAGTCCCTTGTCCCTGAGAATACAAATTAGAGACTAAAACACTTCCTTATAGCCTCCAGGGACCTTAAATAATTGCTTGTCTTGCAGTCTGGCAATGTCCACCCTAACCCAGACCCTGCAGATAGTTTTAGGCATGCCTCTTGGAGTCAAGGGAAGCTCGCCATAATACCACTAAACATTGGTAATCTGCTACCTAAATTTGCTCAACATGAAATCTGTGTGACATTAGTATCACCAGATATTATTTCCCTGACCAACACCCAGTTTCACCCCCAGATTTCCCACTCTGCAATCTCACTACCAGGTTTCAATATCTTCAGAGAAGATAGACTAGGACAAGCGGGCGGATAGGGGAGTCTGCTGGATGTATCTCAGATCTGACCTCCAAGCCTCAAAGGTTGGAATCAAAAATCTGTCTAGGACTGTGAGTGCCTTCCACTAAACTGCTGCTGGGTCAATGTCAAAAATCTCATGTCCACCTGATGGTCTGTATCCCTCATGGTATACAACAAGCAGGTATGGAGTCCGTCTGTAACTAACTTAAGCAATTTAAACATAATTGGGAATTCATAGTAAATGAAGATATTAATATTAACTGAACCACAAATTTCAGTACAAGGCAGAGAGATAAGATTGCCAATCAATTTTTAACACAAATGATAACTAAACATGGTTCCCTGTCATAACAGCGCCCACTGTAGGATGACATCACATCGCCGAAAATCAGTTTCAGAAATGTGTCCTCCCAGGGTGCACAGCAAAAGGGCACTGGGGACTTACAGTTTGAAATGTTATGCTGGTGGCTGTGTCCCCTGCACTCCCCTAATATAGGATTCTCAACTCCAGGGGGGTGATTGTCAGGAGGGTGCAAATACATGAAAAAAAATTCTGGCCTTGTGCAACAAAATGTACCTGAACCCAGCACCTTGTGAACCCCAGCTGTGAACCCACCTACCGCACCACGGGGCCAGCTTAGCAGTTCACCATGGCACCACCACTCAAAACACTCCCTCCTCACCAGCCCCTCATTGAACATGATCACTCCCCCCAGCACACGTGTACATAGAGCGATGTTCTGTCACTATATGTACATCCCCCCATCCAGTCACCCTTTCTGGTATGCAGATCTGGTGACATGCGCCATGATTGAGTCGCCATTTTTGTATGCACCCAATCAATGTCGCCTATGTCACGGGCTACCCTGAGCACACAGAAACTAACTCTAAAACAGCCACTATGACACTACTTGATTCGGATACTAGTAAAGCAACCAGATATAGTCAAAAAGGTTCAAGTTTTGCCTGATACCTTCAATAACCATTCCCTGGTGCAATACTTCACAGGTTTCACAGGTTTTTCAAGCTAGAAAACAATAGTCCATAATGCTTGCCTCATGTTTTGGTGTATTAGATATATTTGTCATCATCTGTCATTACTGAATCCACATTTATTTTGAATGCATCCATGTTTGTACTTTCTACTACAATTGTAGGAAGATTATTCCATATTGAAATCGATCTTATGCTAAACCAGTTTTTCCTCCTTAGTGAATTGCATTTCCCAATCAATAACTGTTTATTATGTCTACGGTTACTTTGTCTAAATTTGGATTTGAATAAACCTGTTCCATTTAGGAGTATAGAGTCTTGTAGTAAATCATATATAAGGCATAAGTTTCCCCTAAGCCTTCTATATTTTAAAGAATACAATTTCAGATCCTTAAGCCTATTTTCATAGTCCTTTCCCTTCATTCCTGTTATTGTCCTACTAAATCATCTCTGGACTCTTTCAATGTTATTAATTTCTTCATTTGTATATGGGGACCACACTTGGACACAATACTTGAGGTGGGGTCTCACCAGATCATTATATAATGGCAGCATAACCTCTCTAGTCCTGCTTGCCACATCTAAATATCCAATTTAGATTCTCATTCGCTGTTTTGATTTGTTTGGAACAATGTAATTTGAATTTCATATCCGGGGTGATGGTAAGCTCAAGATCCCTTTCTTCCATGTCTGATGTAATGTTTGGTTTGCCAGTTTATATGTAAATTTAGGATTATGTTTACCCAAATGCATCACCTTACACTTATCGCTGTTTAATACTAATTTCTTTTCTTGGGCCCAGTTAGTAACTTCTTCTAAGAAGTTTTGCAGGATACTGTTTTCCTTACTATTGTTAATAATAAAACCTATACGGCAATCTTCTGCACATTTGAGTAGCCAAATCTCATTTATGTTTGATTCTAGGGAAGAAATGTAAATATTAAATAGACATGGTCCCAACACTGATCCCTGGGGACACCACTATTTACACTAGCTCATTCTGACAACTCTCCATTTATGGCCACTCTCTGCTTCCTATTACTAAGTCACATCATTATCCAGGTTGTTATATTTTGGTTTAATTTAACCTCTGTTAAAGTATTTATAAGTTCAAAGTGAGGGATTTTGTCAAATGCTTTAGCAAAATCTATAAACACTAGATCAACTGAGTTGCCGTTATCCATTTCTTCTGAACTTTATTATAAAAGATCAAGAGGTTAGTTAAACATGATCTTGATTTTGTAAATCCATGTTGATTTTTATCAGTAAGTTTATTATTATTAAGATGTTCCAAAATAATTTCCTTAACAAACTGTTCAAATATTTTATCAATCAATGATGTAAGACTTATAGGTCTAAAATTTTCTGGCTTGTTGGTAGGTCCTTTTTTGTGAATAGGTACAACTGTTGTTATTCTCCAATCATTTGGGACTTCACCATTGTCTAATGAATGTTGAAATATATTAGTTAGGGGCTTGTAGATTCCATTAGCGAGTTATTTTATTACCTTCAGGTGAATGTCATCCGGGCCCAGTGCCTTATTAATATTTATTTTATTAAGTTTATCTAAAACTTCTTTGGGATTAATTGTAAATGTATCAGGTATGGAGCTATCTGATTCAATTAATTTATCATGTGAATTATTAATAAATACAGATGAAAAATATTGATTCTGTATATTAGCTATTTCATGTTTATAAGTTACACAACCAGATTGTGTGATAAATGAGCCTTGCTTCTGGCTTTGTTTATATAAGAGAAAAAGGATTTCTTGTTGTCCTTTACCCTTGATGCTAATTTAAGTTCAAATTGAATTTTTTCTAATCTTATTTTAGTTTTTATTGTTTGTAATAAGTCCCTATATTTTGAATTAAGATGTATAAAACCCTTTTGGATTTGTTTATAAAGTTTATTTTTTTTATTAATTAGGGATTTAATTTTAGAGGACATCCATCCTGGAGTAGGCTTATCCTTTGGTTCATATTTACTTTTAGTTGGAATATTGGTTTTAATAAGGTCCTTCAATTTGTTAGCTAATAATGGCCATTTACCCTCCACTGATAAATATGTGAACAGTGCTTGCCAATCCCAACAACTAATAATATGTTTCATATTTTCAAAATTAGCTTTGGTGAAATTTATGATTTTGGTTGTACCTGTTACTAGTGTGGATTTACTATTTGATATTTGAAATTGAACAGTATTATGATCACTACTAGCTAAATGTGCATTAACATCAATCCTAGTTATACAATGAGCAACATTAGTTAGTATAAGGTCCAATATTTTATTACCCCTAGTATTTATTTTAACTAGTTGTTCCAAACCTATTTCATTAAATATTTTCATATAACTTCTATCAATTTTGTCTATTGCAGTTACATATTCCCAATTAACACTGTTCAAATTGAAGTCTCCCATAATTATATAATTTTTTGATGTATCAAGGTGATTAAGAAAATGTAATAAATTTGTATCATTCTCGGGACTCATGGAAGGAGGTCTGTATGCTAAAGCCAAAATAAATGATGGACCAATCAGTGGTTTTATTCTAATCCATAATTTTTCAAAATCAGTATCATCTATAATTTCTTCACTATCAATTGATTGATGAATGTATATAGCTACCCCCTCCCCTTTCCTATACTTCCTATTTTTGTAATATAATTTAGATCCCTGTATATTTTTATCCCAAGAATCATTATCACCCCACCAAGTCTCAGTGATGAGAGCAATAAGTATGTCATTCGTCCCAAGGTACAATTTAAACTCATCAAATTTATTAGTTAGGCTCCGTGCATTTAAAAGGACCCCATTCCAACCATAATCTTCAGTTTTATCATAATTATGCTAATAATCTGCTATTAAAGGGGTAAAGTATTGAGCTTCACCCGCTTTACCCAGTTTAAATGAAACACTACTACCCTGTTAATTTTTTTAGCCAGTATCCTAATACCAATCTGGCTGAGGTGAATACCATCATTTTTGTAACATTTTGTGTTTTTAAAGGTCTGGGTATTATCCATAAATCCTATATTCTCCACCATACAAAATTATCTTAGCCAGGAATTTAATTGTTTAACTTGCTCATTCTTATAGGTTTGGTTTCCTACCAGACATTATGATAGCTCCCCCTCTTTCCTTGATCCTTGCAACAATTTTTCTATAGTCTTCTAGGATGTCTATCAGGGCCCTTTTAGTTAAGTCATTAACTCCCACATGTAAAATAACTAGTGGTTTATATATGTTTTCAGGTAACCCCTCAAGAAGACTGATTATGTCATTAATTTTAACCCCTGATAATGCACTCACAGTTGTGTGTTCCTTTCACCCTTCAAAGAAAATGGTGTTGATTCCTTTCAGTATTGAATCTCCTATTACTGCAACATCTCTTTCTGTGATCTTATTTTTTCTTATTTCTCTTAGATTTGAAACACTATTAATTGTAGCACAGTCTCCAAGGGTTTGGTTTTTTAATTTTTGGGGTTCCATATATTCATCCGCTAGTACTTCAAATTTGTTATACAAACTAATAGGTTGTATAACATTTTTAAGCACTTCATATGGAGTGGATGTAATGGCTGCTTGGGTTTTATAGGCATGAGGTAGATATTTTTGTGGATTTTGTGAGGGTATCATCACCTTTTTCATTTATATCATTCACATTTGACTGATAAGATGTTTGGGCTTGGGGATATGTTTCTGGGTGTTTTTTATTCTGTATTTGAAAATGCTTAATACTTGCTTCTTTAACTGCATCGTCAATAAATTGTTCAAGGAGCGTTATTTCTTTATGTGTTTCTAACTTTTCTTCTAAATTACAGATTTCTTCTTGTAATGTTGTAATCATTTTACATTTATCACAAACAAATTCAAGATCTGGAGTATCCTCTACATACATTAGGCATTGTATACACACCCTTTTCTTTATACTTCTGCCTTTTTTAGACTTGTGTCATGTTTGTGGTAATATTCACACTATTTATGTTTTTGAGTTACCCAGCTAACTTACCCTGTCAAGGTCACAGCGTCTCAGTGGACACAGCAGACACGTGCAGGCACGCGTGTCTCTGCGCGCGTCTCCACTCAATTGATTTGAAAACAGCCCATACTCCCCTCCAGTTCATAAACGGTTATGTCATAAGCAAAATGAACATGCCAAAACTAGACTGGAGCTTCCTTAATGCCACCCTTGATATTAATTTGGCCCTAGAATTCTTTGTCATGGAATTCACAACTGCCTGCAGTAAATGTATGCCCTTCAAAACATGCAGAGTAAGAGATACACCCACTAGTTGGATCACCCTGGACTCCTTGCCCTCATGAGATATATGAATAATCTGTGGGTGCTGGCCAGGAAGACTGGGTTACCAGTCCATCTGCAAAAATACAAGGAAGCCAGGAATAAATGCACTACTAGGATTCAGTTTGCCAAATTTAGCTACAGCAAGGCTCAGCAAACCCAGAATTGGAGCAATGGTAAAAGATTCTGGGAGAATGTCACAGAACTCCTTAGTAAGAGTGACAAACCCTCAACAGAAAATGCTCATGGTTAATGGATGTGAGGTATTTGATCCCACTGAACTTGCCAGAAAATTCAATGCTACATTTCCTGACTTTAGCTCTATCGTCAACACTAAGCCAACCCTGCCCTCCAGCAGAGGTCCTGTTCTTGTTGACACATACACACTGGACCCCAAGCTAGGATATCCTAAATTTTATTTTAACTTCTTCCAGTAAGGGACACATCTAATTATAGAAGAAAGGTGTTTGTTTAACTCAAAATTGGGGTGATTCAATTGATTTGATGCCATTTGCCCTAGTTGTTGAGGAAGTGTCCTATCTTATTTCCAGAATGTTTAACTTCTCTCTGCACTACTCTCAGTTCCCTGGAAAGTGGAAATCCACACTGGCTACATCAGTTTTGAAAAACAGCAACTGTTCTAACCTTTCCAATTACAGGCTAATTTACGTACTCTCCCCCCAGTCCAAACCCATTGAGAGAATTGTGTCCTGATCAACTTGTCTTATATTTTGAAAAATATGAACTACATTGTCCCCATCAACATGGATTAAAAACAAAACATAACACCAATACAGCACTAATTGAGTATTTCAGCTTCATCCTTGAGGCTCTTGTCGATGGAGACAAGGCTGGCGCCATCTACAGTATATCAACTTAATAAAAGACTTTGACTTTGTCATTCATAAGCTTCTTCTCTACAAATGCCATGGCTTAAGCCTGTCACTAATCAGTCACTTGGTTCCAGAGTTACCTCACTAATTGCACCTAATGAATTAAAATAGATGGCTCCTTCTCAGACATCAGCAATGTATCCATTTGTGTTCCCCAGAGCTCCATTCTGGGCTCCCTACTATTTGGCTCATTCATAAATTGCCTTACTGATGCCCAAGACTCTCCCAGCTTAAGGTGACATGGTACTGTTAAGCTTCTCTGACATCATCTTCTGTTTTTTTTTTCAAATGAGTATTTTAAACCAGTGGGGAATTTTTCTGTTGTTTTATGCATGATCTGGGTGTTAAAAGTATTGTTTTTTTTTTCTAAATAACTGTCATTACACTTCTGATGAAGGACTTGTTGGCCCGAAAGCTAGAGCACTTTGTTCTTGTTGTTATATCTATGTTTGTCCATTAAAATGTATCAAATCATTTGCTTCTAGATCTCTTCCTGATGCTTGTCAGTCTGCAAATATATTTCTCTATGCAAACAATTATATTATTTAATCCAAGAATCCTGATTTTGGCAGCCTTACTTCTGTCCTCCAGAGTAAATTTGAGGCATTGAAAAATGGTTCTTCAAAAACAAACTGGTTATAAATTACAAAAGGACTAAGACAATGCTCTTCACAAGCACAAAGATTAAGAAAAAGGTACCCTGACTTGTCACTCGGAATGACCTTGATATATACTTGAACAGGTGGAAACCTTTAATTACCTTGAAATAATCCTGACCGATACCTTTTCTTTTTCTCCCCACATTGACTACCTGATGTCCATGGTAAACAGAAGATTGGGAACCTTGTACCATACCTGTGACAACCTCATTGCAGATGGTAAACACCTCATAGTCACAAGCTTAGTTCTATCACTAGTTGACTATGGTCTCCCTGTCTATGCCATTGCCTGCAACTCAGTTCTCAGCAGAATAAATCTGATCTGTAACAAGTATTGTTACTTTGTGCTTCAGTTGGACAAGAACACCCATACCTTCATTCTCTACACCCAAACAAATTGGTTACTCCTGCATAGCAGAATTATGTTCTAGACATGTCTTCAAGCCAAGAAGACTCTACTGGGCCTAACCTCTCCATCATCCTAACTCACTGCTTCTGCCCTGTTGCCTTTCTCTACAACACCAGAAGCAAGGATCAGAATGCCCTTGAGCAGTCTTTTTGCCATAGTTAGCTGGGAAAGTATTAATTTGCAGTTAAGACGAGTGGTTGGTTAAATGAGTAACCTGATACCTCTACTTAATCTACCAAAGTTTGAGCAGCTTAAGAGAGCACTATCACTATCCCTAACATTCTACTGCAACTGTAACCAGTAATCACCCTAACTAAGTCCATCTCTGTATACAATTTGAAATATGTCAGACTCAGGTTCTAAGGCCAGGTATCATTACGATGTTGTTTTAGACTTTTTCTGTTTTTCTGCCTTATTGTAACATCTATGCAATTTATTTAGCCTATTTATTTGTACTTGTTTGACTGTACTAAACCTCTTTGACTTTGTTCCACTGGAGCACACTTATGGTATTTGCTATGTTGTCTTGTAATCTCTGTCACTGATGTGGAACTTTTGTGAAAGAGCACTTATGCTGAAAGGTATTCTCCAAAATTTTCAAGAAGAAAACAAACAAAATATTATTATCAGATTCATCCAGCTTGGGGCTGCACCTAAGAGAGTATTGAAAAAAATGAGTTTTTATCTTCATTATTAGAAGATACTTGGCCTGATTGTGATTAAAAATGTAACCCATGGACTGATATCACAGTCCTAAATTCCTATCCATTCTAATTATGTCAATAGCCTAAGGGTTAATTGACTGAACAGGTAAAGTTTACTTCTACAAGTTTTCATATCTCAGTGCTGGCCCACCAGTGCTGTAGTTGGATTTCTGCTTGTGATGCCAGTGACCTTGGTTTGGGAATGGACCCAGGATTGCCAGCTGGCCGGCTGGGGCAAAAGGATAGAGCATCCTATGGACTGCTCTCTTTCTCTGGGGGGAAGGTGGGGAAAGTGTCTGGTGCAAGACTGACCCCTGGCAGAGGCCAGGAGCCTCTGAGTTACCCAGCACCATAACTAATGGAGGCAGGGCGGATGCTGGATGTCATTGCACATCCCCGCCTCCCAGACAAAAATCAAAGAAAAATGGAGGGGAGAGCCTCTGTGTCCATGAAGCCCTCCCAGGGCTT
The DNA here is from genome assembly GCA_016271365.2 of Neoceratodus forsteri. Lineage (NCBI taxonomy): Eukaryota > Metazoa > Chordata > Ceratodontiformes > Ceratodontidae > Neoceratodus > Neoceratodus forsteri. The sequence continues at coordinate 10,263,601 of CM028130.1, forward strand.
CAATTAGCCACTGTTGCTGCACTCCCAACCAGATACTCTGCCCATGGCCCAGAATTGGGAGAACCAGAGCCACGGCCCCGTCTTCTGGGGGGTAAGCCAGAGGTAACCAGGAGATTGTGGGCATAGGATATTGGTGGAAGCTCAGGGGGTCATGACCAGGGAAGAAATTGACAGAAAACCTCAAGAATACAGGAAAAATAGAAAGAAAAAAAGTTTTCATATCTCACACTGGGGAGACAAAATCAATAAAATCCACAGATACATTCTCTTGGTCATGATACTTATTGCTGCAAGATGCAACCTACACCATGCCTGAGGAATGCTTATTTCACAAGCTACATGCTATAAGTCAAGATAAAAAAGCACTGGAACCTGGCTAAGAACTGAATTCTTGCTTCAGCAACACTTGTGATGTGGTAAACAATCTACAGGAGGGACAGGGAGGGAAGAAGAGAAGGATGAGTAGCTTTCTATGCAAGGGAAGGGATCAAAGCAACAGAACTAAAGGGTAAACAGGGAGGAGAGGAGGCACTGTGGGTCACCTTGGAGACTGGAGATGGCACCACAATCCACACAGGGGTTGTATACATACCCCCATCTCAGGGGGAAGAAATGGACAAGGAAATGATAGAAGACATCCTTAGGATGGTAGAGAAAGGGGAGATATTGCTGATGGGGGACCTGAATATGCCAGATGTTAACTAGAGCACCTTTGTTGCAGCCACATCCAAGAGCAGGGCCATTCCTGATACCCTACGGAGGCCATGCCTCAGACAGTTAGTTTTGGAACCCACTCAGGAGGAAGCAATCTTAGACCTGGTACTCTCAAATTTGCATGGAGAGAGGATATTTGATCTTGAAGTGGGTAGCCATATGGGAGGAAGCGACCACCAAACACTGTGGTTCACGATAAACTTAGCTGTAGAGTCAAGCCATACAAAAGCGAAGGTACTGGACTTCAGGAGGGTTGATTTTTTCAAAATGGGAGAGTGCCTCAGAATAGCACTAGCACACAATCAAGAAGGTGGGGTGGAGCAACAATGGGGAAACATCAAAAGTGCCATCACAGAGGCAACAAGCCTTGTGTGAAGCAAATAAACAAATGAAAACAAAAGAAAAAAACACTATGGTTCTCAAAAGAAGTGGCGGGGAAAGTTAAGGAGAAAAAGATACCATTCAGAAAGTATAAGGAAACACAGGAGGAGGAGCAGGACAGAGAACTGTACTAGTTAAAGCAGAAGGAAGTGGGGAAGGTAGTCAGAATAGCAAAGGTTCAAACTGATGGAAAAGATAGCCAACTCAGTTAAGAAGGGGGATAAAACCTGTTATAGGTACATTTGGGAGCAAAGAAAGACTAAGGCAGGGCTACTGAGGCTGAATAAAGAGGAAGGTGGTTGGGCAGAAAGTGACAGTGAAAAAGCAGGGATACTAAACAAGTACTTCTGTTCAGTATTCACAATGGAAAAGCAGAGGGAGATACCTAATCCAGTCAATAGAAACACTCTGGATAGGGGGGATGATATTAGTCCTTTCACAGAAGAAAGGGTTCTGAAAGAACTCTTAAAACTGAAGGTGGATAAAGCAATGGGGCCTGGATTCACCCCAGAATTCTAAAAGAACTAAGGGAATAACTAGTAACACCACTGACTACCCTTTGTAATAAATCATGGGAGGATGGTGTGGTGCCTGAAGACTGGAGGAGGGTGGATATGATTCCCTTTCACAAAAGTGGGAGCAAGACAAAGGCAGAAAACTACAGAACTGTCAGTTTGACCTCAGTGGTAGGGAAAATGATGGAATTGCTTCTGAAGGAAAGACTTGTTGAGTACCCAGAGGCCAGTGGGGCACAGGATCCAAGGCAGCATGGATTCACAACAGGAAGGTCATGTCAGACAACTATAATTGATTTTTTTGACTGAATGACCAAATTAGTAGACCAGGGAGAGGCTATGGACATGGCCTACCTTGACTTTAACTTTGACACAGTCCCACACAAAAGATTAATAAACAAATTAGCGAGCCTGGGAGTGGGTCCCAGGGTGGTAGCCTGGGTGAAACACTGGCAGGACAATAGTACATAGAGGGTAATAGAAAATGGAGTCCACAGTGAAGAAAGGGGGGTTACTAGTGGGGTACCACAGGGTTCAGTACTGGGGCTGGTCCTTTTTAATGTCTTTACAAGTGACATTGCAGAGAGACTAGAAGGAAAAGTATGTATCTTTGCAGAAGACACAGAGATCTGCAACCAGATTGATATGCAAGGTGGGGTGGAAATTATTAAAAGGGACTTGGCAAGGTTGGAGGAATTGTCAAATGTATGGCAGCTTAGAGTCAATGCAAAGAAGTGCAAAGTAATGCACCTGGGAAACAAAAACCCAGGGCAAGAGTACATAATCCAGGGTGAGATCCTAACAACAACAAAAATGGAAAGGAACCTGGGGTAGTCATATCAGTTGACCTAAAGGTGGGCCAGCAATGTGAGAAGGCAGTAAGGAGGGCTGTGGGGATACTGGGATGCATAGGGAGAGGCATCACCAGTAGAAAACAGGAATTTGTTGGCCCTCTGTACAGACAGTTGGTAAGACCACATCTGGAATAATGTGTACAGTTCTGGAGACCCCATCTCAACAAAGATATAGACAGGGTGGAGGCTGTCCAGAGGAGGGCAACCAAAATGGTGCAGGGTCTGCACCATAAGACATATGAAGAAAGACTAAAGGAGCTTAAGATGTATAGCCTCGAGGAAAGGAGGGAGAGGGGGGACATGATAGAAACTTTCACATTTTTAATTTATTTTTATTTAATTTAGTTTTTTTATTTAGTTTTTGTTGACCGGGTAAGTGCACTAGACAAGTCCTGCCAATTTTAAGGCATGACCCGGGGGAGAGGGATACAGATGAATGCCAACTGACCTTGAACCAGTAAGCTGTTGGTGGTATTTTTAGTGAATGAGGGAAATTTGGCCAGGACACCGGGGAAATGTCCCTACCCTTTTTGATAAGTGCCATGGGATCTTTAACATTCACCTGAACTATGTCTCATCTGAAAGACAGCAACTCAGAAGTGCAGCACCCCTCTCATGCTGCACTACAGTGTCAATACTGGGATATTCATTGAAGTACCAGATGTGAGAACTGAACCCATAGCCCTCTGATCTCCCAGCCTTAGAGGCGAGTGTGCTACCTACAGAGCCACTGACACTGCAAATACCTCAAATACTACAGCAAATACCTCAAGGGAATCAACAAAGTCCAAGTGGGTAGCATCTTTCAGAAAAAGAGATATGTAAAAACAAGGAGGCACAATTTGAAGATAGAAGGGGATGGCTCAGAGGTAATGTGGGGATGTATTTCTTCACAGAGAGAGTTGTAGATGTATGAAACAGCCTTCTTGAGGAGGTCATAGAGTCAAAAACAGTGAGGGAATTCAAGAATGCATGGGACAAACATAAGGCAATTCTAGTGGAGGGGTAGGAGGAAGTAAGCTGTTGGCTAACTAAGATCTGCAGTTTATCCATTAGGTAGGGAAATGGGCAGACTAGGTGGGCCAAGCGGTCCTTATCTGCCATCAAATTCTATGTTTCTATGATGTAAGGACACTTAGGAAATTTGAAGGTATCCTCCTCATTCTTATTTATGTTGTATTGGTAAAAATATTAAGACAAAAATAGTTGGCTAAGCATTTCAAGCAGAACAACAGTCAAGGCGAAACCAACTTTTGAGTTTATGTGGGCCCCTGCTCCCCCTCTTTCCTCTGCTACAAATAAATAAATTAATACAGTAACAGTTAAAAAGGAAGAGGTAAGGAAGAGGAAACATTAAAGTGAATTGTTTTTTTTGGAGGAACAGATATTTACCAGAAGTAACTTCAGACAAACAAACAGAAAAGCAAAATGTTTCAGCTGACAATAAGAGAACATACTCTAAAGTGTCATTAAATAAAAGCAGCTAAGAAAAAAAAAAATTATAAAGCTATAAAATGATTAAGGGCTGCTGAATCTGACAAAACTGAAGGAAAACAAGGTCCAGGACTAAAGGGCAAATGTTCACCTGTTCAATCAAACCAGCCTAAAATAAATTTATTGTTTGAGTCCTCGTTTATCTCAAGCCGTTTCACCAATCAATACACCTGAATAATCCATATTTCAATCTGGTTATATCATTCCTGATTCACTAGAGATAGCGGAATTGGAGAATTCAGATTCAGAAGTTGAATCTTTACATGAGTGGAGAACATGGGTGAAAATGCAGGTTAACAAGATGAACAACTCCAAGCATCTAAAAATGGTGAAGAAACACCTAAACAAAATCAACAAGATGATCCTATCATGCCCACATAATTCTAAAAGAAATACTAGCTATTAAAACTAAAATGGACCCCCTTGACACATTGGTCTCTGAGGTGGATAAAATTAAACAGTCATTGAAAGGTATAGAACTGGCAAACAAAATAAATCTTGATAGATCTGAAAATGCAGAAAAATGTATTGGGGACACAGAAGATACATTGGTCCAAATGAAAAAACAACCTCCTGACCAAGATTCTGAGATCCGACAGATGCAAGCCAAAATAATTGATGCAGAGACTAGAGCCAGGAGGAAAAACATTAGGATCTTGGGGGTCCCAGAGATATGGGACAGAGGGATTCATTAACAACAATCCTTGACTTACTTTTTTCTGCTCTACTAGACATGCCTAAAGAAGACCTACATATAGAATATGATAGAGTTCATCATGTATTAAGACAAAAACCAGAAAATGATGCCCTCCAGAGCTATTATTGTTAAATTTCAAAAATCAACAGATCAAGATAGAATAATGAACCATGTCTTTAAAAAAACAGCTTATTCTTAAAGGGCCAAAATAAACATCTTCCAAGTCCTGCCTAATGAAGTGATTATAGAACAGAAAAAATATGTGCATTTAAGAGCAGCGATTTGGAAATTTAGGGTAAAGTCCTTTTTCCTTCACTCATATAAACTTAGTCTTCTTCAAAGCAAACCATTCAATCTATGAATCCATGATGGAATCAGAGTGGGACCTTTGAGTCAAATATCCAGAGATGTTTGGAAATGGATAACATGGGTAGATGAAGAAGAAAACTGAGAAGTCAAAAGAAACAACTGTAAAGTCAATGTTTTTGGGAGCTATGGACATAAATGTTTCAGTATATATAATTAGAGCATTAAGATAGGGTTTACAGCACACTAAATAACTTTACCCCCTTGGAGAGTTTTTTTTGGGGGGGATTAAAGACACAATTGAGCCACTTAATTATAACCACTGAATGTTCATTCAAAGGGACTGACGGGAGTGTACTATTTGAAACCGTCATGTTCTGCAATGGGATCTGGTCAAAACAGCATGAATTATAAACACTCTCCAGCATCTGGCAGGCAAGTGCCTTCCTATAATTTATGGTTTTTGTTTTTTGTGTGTAGGGGAAGGTTTTTTTTTTTGTTTTGCCTTTGTTTTTTTTAGGTAATAGATTAACACTAAGGTGCAGAAAAATATTTATTTATTTGTTTATTTATTGCATCTCAGATTACAAAGTACCTTTGAGTGCCAAGCAGCTCATTTACAAAGGCTCTACATTAATGTGAGGGGTTACAATCAGACAAATGAAGCACAAACACACAAAAGTGATACCTCAAACACAGCATAATCTTAAACAATGGTAGACTACAATGCTCAAATGAGAGAAGAAGAGGCCAGGAGGTAGGGAGGGTGAGGGAATATTAGAAGGTAAGGTAAGGGAAATGTGAAGCGCTATATCTGGATAGGGAGGGAATGTAGCAGCCAGGGGCCTTGTCAGTAATTGAGAAAAAGAGGGTGGTGGGAGCAGGGGGTAGGGAAGGAGGTGTTAGGGGGTTAAAGTATTTAATGAAATTGTTAAAAATAATAAGGCAAACTATAAAAGCAAAAACAGGATGAAGGATAGATGTGCTTTATCCTTCCAATGACACAGGGACACATTAAGCTTACAGAGCTCATCTTTCCCACATTAATTATCAATGGTCTGAACAACTATAAGAAGAAAAATACAATTCTAGAATATGCTTATGAAAAGAATGTAAATGTAGTGGCATTACACGAAACTCATTTAGATGCTAGAAATCATAAAAAGCTTAAAACATTGTGAGTAAGACACATATTTTATTCCAGATCCATGACGGGTGTTCGACAACATTTTTGTCAAACACCCCTAAAGTGAAACTGGCAGGTTGACTGCATATTGCAGTCAGATGCCAGTTTCCAATGGCATTGTTTTCTTCAGGGGGCTTTACCCACTGAACCCCCCATGCAGGGGGCTGCATCTTCTGCACCCCCCGCTTAGGATTATCAACTCCGAGTCAGAGCTGATTTGGGGGTGCAGGACCCTGACAGACAGTGCCAGGTTCCAGCAGGTTCCCTACAGCAATGTGGCACTGTAGTCACTGTAGGGGGCCTCACTGTCAAAAAGTCAATGTGGGGTGGGATTACCTTTTATTACCAAGGTATAACTAATAGTATGGGGTTGTCTTGTTAATTTCTAAAAATACAGATTTCAGGTATACTCAAAAAATGGCAAGATAAAGGAAGGAAGGAAGAATCATTCTGGTTAAGGAGTTGTCAAAACTGTTTTTGGTTCAATATATGGTCCTTTCATTGGATATGATAATTTTCTTTCTCAATTAACTCAGGCACTAATAGAGTTAGAGGCTGACAAGGTTTTTAAAGGTGATGATTTCAATGCCATATTAAACCCGAGGTTAGACAAATACTCAAGTCCTCTGATTATAGAACTTCTCAGTTATCACAAATTTTTTTAAATGGACATAATTTAATCAAAATGTGGCAAAATATACATCCTACCCAAACTAAGTTCACTTTTTGTGCTAAACATATTAATGTCTTTTCAAGATTAGGTTATATATTTGCTAATAAAGAAGTTATTAAAGACATTACAAAGAGTCAGACAGACACAATTTTTATATCTGACCATGCCTTGGTTTTCATAAAATGTATACCCACTAGAGATCAGAAAAGAGTTCTGCAGTGGAAATTCCAGAATACTTTACTACATGACTCTGACTTCATAACATATATCAAAAAATCACATCTCTAAATTTTGGCAGAATAATTATAAGGGCCAAACAGTCTCAGAGAGATGGGATTCACTTAAAGTGACCATTAGAGAATACATAATTGCATATCAGATCAAAATTAATAAAAGAATATAGAAAAAAATAAACATACTAGAACAATAAATATTAGGAGTACAATATAAAGTAGGAACAGACCCAGCAAAATTTCAATCTCTATTGGATAAAAAAAAAGGAGAAAAAAATTGAAATAGCTAAGAAAGTGGAAAAAACATCATGAAACGTAAAAATAAACTGTATCTTTATGTGGCTAAATCCAGAAAGATGATGGTGCATGCACTCAGAAAACAAAAAGAACACAATACAGTAACAAGTATAAAAAATGCATCTCAAAAAATACTTACAAATGATATAGAAATAGCTTGGTATTTACAAAATACTTCCGCTCTATTTATAGTATAGAAAACACAAACATTGATTTATATCTTGATAGTTATTTGAAAGATGCCCAATTGTTGAAAGTGCAATCAAACTTTAATTATTTTTCTGAAGATGAAGCTTTAGAAGCAATTAAATCTATAAAAAAAATTCTTCTCCTGCACTGGATGGTTTTCCATATTAATTTTTTCAAACCTTTATTAAAGAAATAGCACCATGGTTAGGTAGAATAGCAGAAGAAATGGTGAATGAGATGCTGCTCCCAAAATCCTTCTATGATGCGGACATTGTTTTATTATCAAAAGAAAATAAGGATATAATACTTCTGGAGAAATATCTTCCTATAGCACTACTAAATTGTGACTACAAAATAAGAGCTAAATTAGTTACTGGACAGATTTTAACACAAATACAACAAATCATTCATGTGGATCAAAAAGGTTTTGTAAAAGGTAGAAATATTTTTGAAGGATTAGCAGAACTGCAAGCAGCTTTCTCATTAGTCTCAGAGACACACCCTGAAACCATTACACATCTTCTCTTAAAATCAATTCCTATTAGTCAGAATTGATAACCATGCAAAATGGGATTAGATAACAGTGCCCGTTGTCCCCATCTTATTCATTATAACATTAGAGCCACTTCTAAATTATATTAGGAAAAAAAGAATTGTAGGAAGAGGTCAAGGAATAATCACTTCAGACTGAATGTTTATGTGGACGATATTTTAGTGATAATTTCAGACCCTGTAAATGCATATCCACTATTATTACAGGAATTCAACAAATACTCTAGATTTTCTAATTATACATAAAATAAAACTGTGATATTGTGTCTTAATAATATTAGTCTGGTGTCTAGAAATATGCTCTCAGAAATGCTAATTAAAGGTATGATTAAATATTTTGGTATTCAATTGGCTAATAACATACAGAGAGCAATGGAACTGAATTTGAAAATATATATGGACAGAATATCACAGATGTTATCCACTTGGCAGAATGGAGTTTTGTCATTATGGGGAAAAACAGAGTCACTTAAAATGATGATTATGCCCCATCTAATGTATTCATTTCAAACTACACAAGGGAAAATTTTAATCTCTTGGTTAGAACAAATGAGAAGAGTGTTTAAGAAATATATTTGGTGTGGTGGAGTTCCTAGAATTGCCTAGGATAAGCTAATCACCCTTTGAAAAGAAGGTGGTATAGGATGCCCTGATCCTGTGATGTGTTATTGGGTGGCAAAGGTGAAACAAGTTGCTGTTTGGTTGGGGCAACATAACAATGAGGACTTGGATGAGCCATACTTGTCTCTTAGTTATAGATTGGTAAAGGGAAACAATTTAAAAATATCTGATGTATTAGCTTTTTAACATTTATTTAACAAAATAAGATGATCCCATAGTAATTGCCTTACATAATACACGTAATAAAATCTTAAAAATGTTTCCCAAAAATAACTTTAAGTTATAGAAACATAGAAACATATAATTTGATAGCAGATAAGGACCGCTTGGCCTACCTAGTTTGCCCATTTCCCTACCTGATGGATAAGCTGCAGATTGTAGTTAAGCAACAGTTTGTTTCCTCCTACCCCACCACTAGAATTGCCTTATGCCTGTCCCATGCGTTCTTGAATTCTCCCACTGTTCCTGACTCCATGACCTCCTTAGGAAGGCTGTTCCATGCATCCACAACCTTCTCTGTCAAAAAATACTTTCTAACATTACCTCTGAGCCGTCCCCCCTCTATCTTCAAATTGTGCCCCCTTGTTCTTGCACAACTCTTCTTCCAAAAGATACTACCCTCTTGTACTTTGTTAATTCCCTTGAGATACTTGAAAGTTTCTATCATGTCCCCCCTCTCCCTCCTTTCCTCAGTGGTATACATGTTAAGCTGCGTTAGTGTCTCCTCATATGTCTTCTGCTGCAGACCCTGCACCATTTTGGTTGCCCTCCTCTGAACAGCCTCCACTCTGTCTATGTCTTTGCGGAGATGGGGTCTCCAGAGTTGCATGCAGTACTCCAGATGGGGTCTCACTAACTGTCTGTACAGAGGATAACAACTTCCTGTTTTCTACTGTTGATGCCTCTCCCTATGCATCCCAGTATCCCCCCAGCCCTCCTTACTGCCTTCTCACATTGCTTGGCCACCTTTAGGTCATCTGATATAATTACTCCTAAGTCTCTTTGGATTTTTGTTGTTGTTATTAACTCATCCCCCATTGTGTACTCTTTCCTTGGGTTTTTGTTTCCCAGATGCATTACCTTGCACTTCTTTGCACCGAATCTGTGCTGCCACATATTTGACCATTCCTCCAACCTTGCCAAGTCCCTTTTCATTCTTTCCACCCCACCTTGTGTATCAACCCTGTTGCAGATCTTTGTGTCATCTGCAAAGAGACATACCTTTCCTTCCAGGTGCTCTCCAATGTCACTTATAAAGACATTAAAGAGTACTGGTCCCAGTACTGAACCCCGCGGTACCCCACTAGTTACCTTCCTTTCTTCACTGTGGACTCTGTTTACTATTACCCTTTGCGTTCTGTTGTCCTGACATTTTTTTATCCAGGCTACCACCTTGGGACCCCCTCCAAGGCTGGGTAACTTGTATATTAATCTTTTGTGTGAGACTGTGTCAAATACCTTGCTAAAATCTAGGTAGGCCATGTCCACAGCCCCTCCCTGGTCTACTACTTTGGTCACCCAGTCAAAGAAATCTATTAGGTTCATCTGACATGACCTTCCTGCAATGAAACCATGCTGCCTTGGGTCCTGTGCCCCACTGGCCTATAGGTACTCAACAATTCTTTCCTTCAGAAGTGTTTCCATCATTTTCCCTACCACTGAAATCAAACTAACAGATCTATAGTTTCCTGCCTCTGCTCTGCTCCCACTTTTGTGAAGTGGAATCACATTTGCCCTCTTCCAGTCCTCAGGTACCATCCCATCCTCCCATGATTTGTTAAAGGGAGTAGTCAGTGGTGTTGCTAGTTCTACCCTTAGTTCTTTTAGAATTCTTGTGTGAATCCCATCAGGCCCCATTGCTTTGTCCACCCTCAGTTTCAGTTTCTTTCAAAACCCTTTCTTCTGTGAATGAACTGGTATCAACCCCCCATTCAGAGTTTCTCCCTTGTTTGGTTTAGGTACCTCCCACTCCTCTTCTGTTGTGAATATTGAGCAGAAATATTTGTTCAGTATCCCTGCTTTTTCACTGTAACCCTCTTCCCACGTTCCCTCCCCTTTATTAAGTGTCTGTATCCCTCCCTTGGTCTTTCTTCGCTCCCTAATGTACCTATAAAAGGTTTTATCCCCCTTCTTAACAGAGCTGGCTACCTTTTCCTCAGTTTGTGCCTTTGCTATTCTGACTGCCTTCCCTTCCTCCTTCTGCTTTAACTGATAAAGTTATGTGCCAGCATAGTAACAGGAAACCTTAGAATATGGAATGAATATAATGTAATTACATTTTCTAATAAAGAACTTAAACAATTTAAACTCCTATACTGGATGGATTGCTTGAGAGAAAATAAGTTTATGACTAAAACAGAATTCATATTCTCATGTCAACAGTATCTAATTAGGTCACCATGGCTAAAATACAATCTACTGGAGAATAAATTTAATGAATATATTTTACCATTCAGATATATCAATCTCCAATATGAAATGGACATACTTACAATATTAGATTATTACAAGGAAAAAAAAGCTGAATGGCTTATGTATATGCCTCAATAATTCATATCAACTTCTACAAAGTGAAAAAAATGATTAAGGTTAAAGGGACATTGTCAGCCCCCTTAGGTCTCAAATGAGGCCCTAGTTTAAAAAAAAAACAGATTTTATGATTGCCGACATTCTATAAAGATTGCTGATATAGCTGGTAATTTGATTCTGATTCTTTTTTTATTTACAAAAGTGAAAAACAGACTGCCCACCATACTGGTGTTACCACACAAACACAGACTTGTTTACATTTCTTGATCAGCTCCAACTGCATCTTTCCTAGACTTGGGAACACCTACAACACAATTTAGTCCTTCATGATGCAATGGGAGTTTAGGAGGCTATTGCCTCATGAGTGACTGCACTGTTTGGGTTTTTTTGTAATGTTCAAGAAATATGCAGTAGAACATATCCAGGATTTTAAACAAAAGCAAAGTTGTTTATAAGCATAGATTGCCATTCATTTTAGTTCTACTAAACAAGGAGACAGACAAAACAAACAGCAACCTCCATACATTTTTGAGAAGGCAAGCAATCATAAAATGTGAGTTTTTAACTAGAAATGATATGATGAAAAAACAGGTTGACAGTGTTCCTTTAAATATGAATGGGAAGCAGAACTTAACGAGACTTGTCTGATACAGAATGAACTAAGGTGAGAATTAATGCTAATAAGCTTTATACAAATGCTAAAAATAAATCCATTCAATTTAGAATTTTAGATAGGGCTTATATTGCACCTTATAAACTAAGCCTATAGATTCTTCCTATCCACATAGTTGCTGGCACCTCTGCTTGGAGAATAAGACAGTAGGAAGTTTTAAGAGGGCATGGGGGCAGAGCACAAGGGAGGGTCTGGGTGGAGGGGCTGAGGCTATCATGGGAATGACAGATGGAAAGAGGGTTGGGGCAGTTGCAATCTAGGGGGCTAGCTGCACAGGCGGGCAGTGATTGATAGACCGGGAGGTCTGTTTCTGCTGGCAGACTCATATAATAAGCAGATTGATCATTTTCACTTACTATGGAAGTGTAAGGAAATATTATCTTGGTGGTTATGTACAAAATCGGAAGTGGAAAAACGACTGCAGAAACAAATACCATTTAGCCCAAAAGTATTTCATTTTAATGATTTTGAATACTTGAATTTGGATAAAAAGGAATAAAAGAATCCTTGCTTTGGCTACTATGGCAACGAAAATAATTATTTTGGACAACTGGAATGCCACCAAGGTAATGTCCTTTGACTTCGGTAGATGGTGAAATAATGTTAAAACTACACTGTATTATGAAAAGTTGTTTGAAGATATACATGAAGATAATACTATACAACATACCTCGTTGAATGAAATTATTACAGTACATTTCTTCCACCATTACTAAAGATATAAATTAATCTTATGATGATTTATTCCTGCACTGATAGTTAGAAAGTATATGTGTTATATATGGGGTAGGGGTGTTTTTTTTTTGTATAAGGATATGTATAATTGAATAAAGTAATGTTTTGGATGTAAGAATGAATTGTATGATGACTCTTTATATATGGATGTATGTATTTACATATCTTTATAAATAAAAAAAGAATAATTAAAAAAAGAATGTACAAGTGATCACAATTATAACTGTAAGTGGTCTGAGCAGCAGTATTAACATATGCTATATAAGAGGGTCCCTCATGTAAACAGTTCTAAAATTCTGGGGTTCAATATTCAAAACTTTGCCCAGTGGCAAAAATAGCACTGCCCACTATGCAAATTTAGCCCACAACCAATAGCACACAATATTCAAAGGAATAACCCGTGGCAACAGTGCTGAATATAGCGGTCAAACAAAGGTGGGCAAACAGGGCTTTGAGTGCAGTGCAAAAATAGCCAAGCAAAGAAGACAGCTCTGAATATAGCAACCTAACAGTGCCAACTGCAACAGCAACCCAATGCACACAGAGGTAGAGTAAGGCAAAGGTGAACTACGTGGCCAATATGGGTACTTGCAAAGAAGTGGTGCACAACAATTGCAAACAATATTGCTGGCAAAAAGCTGCAGAACAATGCTATGGTTCTGACAGGTTTGCTAGGGCAAACGTTTGCTCAGCACTAACACATTTGCCCAGAGCAAACACATTATCCTGGGATAAAAGTTTGCTGTATTCAAAACTGATATGCAAATGAGCCTACGTAGGCATTCTGAGGGCAAGTGACTGCATAAGCATTTTATTATGGCCTGATTTGCATGTATTACCATGTGTGGATTGCCCAGGCTATTTCAGGGGTGCACACAGAACCACCTGTATGTCAGACTGGAACTATAGAATGGTAGCTGCAGGCTGGGTCCGTACACAGCAGCTCAGATTATTGTGCCCTAAGGGACTAGCACCACAGGCACGGGTGGTGGTGCTGCATGTCACTGACATATTGTTGTGTCTCCTAAGGTGTGTGTCAGATGTTACATTACCATAGTAGCTGGTTTTGTGAGGAACACACACCAATGTCTAAGGTGTGTCAGTCATCAATGACTGCTGCTATCCACACAGTGACAGGCTCAGCTGGCAGGTGTGTTCAGACAGTGGACACCACTGTCATACTGTCCTGTGACCCACATATGCTGTGCCAATGGCATGGGAGTCTCACAGTAACATACACATGGCTGGCCGTGTGTGAAGGGGTGTATGTATAGGCTTGCGGTATGTGCCCTGGAGGGGGGCAGCCACATACCATCATACAGGCACACCGATGTGAGCAGCATATCCATCACTGGAACATGTGCACTGTTTGGATGACCCCAGCCATGTGATGTCTCCTACTATGTGCTGCATCCTGGGCATCTGTACACACTCCCCTCAACACCCTCCATTCCCTCTGTGCTGCATTGTGTGCTTCATTCTGTTGGTGAACCCCTATGGGGGCACTGGTGGTGTGTGCTGCATGGCAGCACTGACAAGGTGTCCATGGGGCACTGGGGCACCCTCAAATGTCTGGCAGAGTTGGGACTGGTGCCAGATGATGGATAAGTGGGCGGTGCCATCTTTATGCAGCATGTCTCTTCCATGGCATATGAAGTGGCCCAGGGTGGCCATCCACCCTCTCTGCCTTCTCATTGGCTGCAGTCATCAGGTGCACCATGCTGCTGTTGTTGCATACAGCCTTGTTGCCTGTTGCTGCTTTGTCCATGTCCCTATCCTTGTTTTGACCATAGTTAAGACTACCTTTTTTTGGTGGTAATTTGCACCACTCCAAGTGTCACACAAAGTCACACAAACACACGTTGTGTGATGCTAACATGCTGAATATAGCATAGTGCCTGATTTTATGAGTGCCATGTGATAATATCACCAGCAAAGACAGCACTGAAAACTAGAGTGACTACAAATTACCGACAGTCAAAAGTGTGATCGACGCAACACCTACCACCCACAATAAGCGACTGGCACTTGACATATATTTTTGTGGGTGAACTGTACTCTTAATTAAAGTGGGGAGCTAAGTCACCCACACCCATCTTTTAGGTATTCATTTAAAAGACAGAAACTCAGTTGCCCAAGTCTCACAATCCTGACAGCTGCTCTAAACACTGGTGCCCAACACAAGGATTTTGCCCTTGACTGAGTTTGTTCTCTAAATTAAGGATGTGGGGCTGCAGGGGGGGAAGCCCCCTGAAACATGGAAAAATATTTGCCTTAGGCAAAATCCAGATGTCGGACACCCATGAGTCTGGCAGCCTGCATTGGGATAGTGAAACTTAGGCAACCGAGTTTCTAGTTTTCGTAATATATCCCCCTTTCAGGGGGCAAGCACCCCGCACCACCCATCTCTAGTAAAATCAACTCTGGGGGAATATGACAATGAGGGAAAAGGGAAACTTGGGAGGAGGTAAATTAGGCAGGGGGAGAAGGTCAGGGGGCAAACATGCAGGGAGGGAGAACAGGACCTTGGAATCCAAATAAAAAAAAAATAAATCATCACTCATATGAAACAAAAAATAAACCCAAACCCAGCAGCCAGTCCTGAACCTGGGCCCACCAGCTACATATGTAGTGATGCTAGCCACTACAGCAGATGGCTGGCTCAACCAACATACCCTCTATACTTTAATACTACTACTCCCTACAGACATGTGTTGTTATGCTTACCCTATGGAATTATCTGCACATAATCCATTTAATCATGTGCTATTAACTCCACCTAGCCCATGTTACGCTTGCTGTTTTGACATTGCTCAAATTCACTCGCCCTTATCATGAGTTACCATATTCATGTACTTGCCTCCTCTCTTTGCCCAGTGCATACATTATAATTTTGTGCAGCGCTAATCTGGTTTGCCCACTCTGTTTGGTCTTTTGAATATAAGGGACCCATGCAAAAGGGGTGCAAACCTGGTGCAAATGGTTTGCATGCAGCTCAAAGTTTTGAATATCTGGACCATGATGTTCTAAGTTCTGTTGGTATATTCCATTTCCATATAGTGTTTTTTTTATTTTCTAAAAACAAAATCTTGGCTCATTCTTTATTTATTTTTTTATTCTATATTATGTATTTGTATTCTCACTTATGTATGCTCACATTTTATATATTTTATAACATATTACAGGGCAAGTTGGTTGTGTAACATTATTGAAAAGATATGATACAACTGTAATAGAGACATGTGCTTGTTTACACAACATGATTATTACTGCGTAAATATGATTTGTAGATTAGGTCCCCAAATTTTGTGGATACAGAGTTGTGGCTTGATAAATGGCATATTTTTCTTTCCTATCAGGGTTTATTAGTAGTATTAAGGGGACATACTCAATCTCAGAACTCATTTTTATGTAGTGATAACATTACAGAATCTTTTTCTTAGGTAAAGATTTTTTTTATTTATATATTGTGATCTCGGATTAACACCTTTGAGAACAAGCACATTACATAGGTTCCGCGTCAGAAATTATATAAACAGTGATTCAAGAAACATAGGTCTTACTATCAGTCTAAATAAACACATTAACATCAATTTTAATCCATACTGCTGATCCTTGGACTATTGTTAGTCTAGTTAAATACTTTATGGCAATTATGAAAAACTAGGCGGAAATCAGGGGTCAAGTAACAGATTTCTAGGACACCTTTTGGTCCTTTGAGACTCAATGGGAATAGTGCAATATAAGCTGATATATATAGGGATGTCTACAATTATACTATATGTTGTATATAATGTATATTTTAATCTAGTTTTATTAAACATTTTGTGAATGTATAATGCGATTTGTATTGTAATGGCTATATAGCAGACCAATAAAATGAATGATTGATTGATTGATTGATTGATTGATTGATTGCCTTGTCATATTGACAACCCCCCCTTGTTTACTACCCCCCTTCTAACTAAAACCATGTACTTGTACCATCCCTGCTTGAAGATTCTAATTGATTTTGCCTGTACAGCTTCTTCTGGCAGCTTATTTCACTTATCCGCCATCTTTTCCATTAAAAGGTGCTTTGGGACATCCTTGTTAACCCCCCCCCAACTTTATTTAATTCCCTCTCATCCCTGTGTTTGAACTCAAGAATACTTCATTGATGTCTATTTTACCCACACAGGTACG
Source organism: Neoceratodus forsteri (assembly GCA_016271365.2). Taxonomy (NCBI): domain Eukaryota; kingdom Metazoa; phylum Chordata; order Ceratodontiformes; family Ceratodontidae; genus Neoceratodus; species Neoceratodus forsteri. Next base: position 10,280,435 of record CM028130.1, read on the forward strand.
GTACTTGTATATCTCAGTCATGTCACTTGTTCCCTCCTTTTCTCCAGGGTGTAAATGTTTAAGTACTGCAGCCTCTTCTTGTGTGTCAGAGCCCCAAGGCCATGTACCATCTTAGCTGCCCTGCACTAAACTGCTCCAGCTTGTTGCCTTCTTTTGTCAGTTATGGGATTCAGTACTTTTTGCAGTATTCCATGTGCAGTGACATCCATGACCTGTACGGAGGGAAGATTACATACTGTAGTACAACAAAATAAATGGCAGCACTGCCAGTCCAGTGAGATAAAAACTTTATTTAAGTGAGTGTACATCCTTGCAACTCGAGCGTATGTTCCTCTATCAGTTTCGCAATGACAACTTCATCATCAGGAAGATCAAAGGCACATGTCTGCCCATCATTTTAAGTATGTTTGTTAAAGTGGCAGAGCTTAAATTAGGATATACAATTTACAAAAAAGATATATCTATATTATTAACCACCTCCACCAATTAAAAACAGCACTTCATAAAAGTGCTCATTTAGTCCATTTAAGATATTCATTATAGCTGTAAAAACAGCTTAGCAGTAAGGTAATTGGTTTAAAAAATTATTGTATCCCCAGGTTTTAATCTAGTTTGCTTCTGCAATAATCAGTTCCATTTGTTCAGAATTCCACCATTTAAAGCAGCAGTACCTGTGGAAGAACAATTTACAGAGCCACACATTAATACAGGAATGTTAAAGAATTCACTTAAACATAGATACATACAATAGATACATAAGTACTTTGGCAGATAATGGAAACCAGGACCATCCAGTTTGCCCGTTTATGCTACCTGATGAAGCGGCCAGTGACAGTATCAGGTCTCTGGCTTTAGCTTTTTCATCCCATCTCTAATGCTCCTGTATTCCCATCCCATGCATGTTTGAAGCCTGCCACCATACGGGTGGCCACCACTTCCTTGGTCAGGATATTCCATGCATTCACCACCCTCTCTGTAACAAAGAACTTCCTGACATTACCCCTTATGTGGCCACCCATCAGTCTCATATCATGCTCTCTTGTTCTGGCACTACTTTTAAACTGGAATATGTTTTCCCCTTCCATCTTGTTCATGCCCTTGAGGTATTTGAATGTTTCCATCATGTCACCTCTCTCCCTCCTTCACTCCAGTGTGTACGAATTGAGATCTCTGACTGTTTCCTTGCAAGGCTTGTAATGTAGACCCTTCACCATTTTGGTTGCCCTTCTCTACACTGTCTCTGTTTTGTCAATGTCCTTACAAATATATGGCCTCCAGAAATGGACATAGTACTCAAGGTGAAACCTCACCAGGTCCTGTACAGAGGAACTATCACCTCCCTCCTTCAGCTTTTGATTCCCCTTCCACTGCATCCCAACATCCCAGTGGCCTTCCCCACCATCTTGGCCATCTGCCTTGTGGCCTTCAGGTCATCTGTGATTATGATCTCCAAGTCCCTCTCTTCCTTAGTAACTGCCAACAGCTCTTCTCCCAACCTGTAGCTTGCTCCAGGGTTCCTGCACCCCTCATGCATGATTTTGCATTTCTTTACATTAAACCTTTGTTGCCATGCATCTGACCATCTCTCCAACCATTCCAGGCCCTTTCTCATCCTTTCCATCCCCTCTGAGGTATCCACATTGTTGCAGATCTTGCTGTCATCTGCAAACAGGCAAACCTTTCCCTCAAGCCCATCTTCAATGTCGCTGATGAAGACATTAAAGAGGACTGGCCCCAGAACAGACCCTTGAGGTACCCCACTGGTCACCTCCCTTTCCTTTGATTGGGTTCCATTTACCACCACCCTCTGTTTTTGGTCCCGGTTATGAATTAGAAAGCTACTTGAAACACTACAAACAAATCTGGACCCTATTCATAGACACCCATTATAACCTAACTATATCCTAAATTTATTTTTGATTATTTCTTATCAATGGCAAGATGTATATTTTACCATTTAACCCTGGTGCTTAAAGGGCCCCCAAGGTATAAATTCAATATGCCTTATGGGCTAGCAGCTTATCATTCAGAGTTCCTCCTCCTCATCCCATTTTTACAGCCTCAATTCCACAGAATTTAAAAATGTTATTTGTTCCCCCGCCTCTCATTCTCTGGCAGTGAACATACAGGGCATTTTTTGCATATCCCCTAGCTATGCTTCTCAAGTGATCCCCCATCCTACGTTTTAATGTCCTAGTGACTTTACCCACATGAAATGCTCCACAGAAGCATGTAGCCAGGTACACCAAATTCTCTGTCACATAGGTGTAGAAAGAAAGGGCATTACATATCTTTGGGGCATTAACTGTTGTAAACATATTCCCTCAATTTAATGATTTTTTTTTTGGAAAGGGAAGCACTCTGAGCTTTCCAGTTGGGTGGTCATTTAGCTCCAGGCCTAAATGAAAGGCTAGAAGTCATGCCTTTCATAAAGAAAAAATGCAGAAAACCCAGGTAATAAATGCATCGTTTGAGATTATTATTGTGAAAATAAATTGAGGAAAAAGGTTTGAAACAGTTACTGATTTTTAATTATTTCTTTCAGGGTCTGTTTACTCAGCTTGTGAAAGCTCTATGAACTTTGATAAATTGTAATGTATTTAAAGTACCATACAGTCAAAAATGATTGAATAGAATTAATTATGTCTTCTGTATTGGTCATCCAGGGAATTCATAAGTATGTGCCTACTTTTTAGAAAGTATTTTTAATTATTATGTAAAAAAAAGTTTAAGTTATTTGGTGGAAAATGTACGTTTAAGATCTGCACTTTTTGGTACATGTGACCTTAAGATGTCAGTATACACTACCAGTCAAAAGTTTTAGAACACCCCCATTTTTCCAGTTTTTATTGTAATTTAAGCAATTCAAGTCCAGTGAATAACCTGAAATGGTACAAAGGTAAGCGGTAAACAGCTAGAGGTTAAAAAAAAAGTTTAGGTTAGCAAAAACTGCTGTAGAGAAATTGCAAAAGCCAAAGGTGTCAGTAGTACAAGTTCTCCACCATCAAAAGGCACTTGGAAACTGGAGGAAACTCTGACAGGAAGAGGTCTGCAGACCCAAAGCCACAACAGAATCAGAAGACAAGTTTCTGAGAGTCAACAGCTTGCGTGATAGGCGGCTCACAGGACAATAGCACAGACTGACTGGCACCCTGAACAAAGGGCTACCACAGCATTTTGCAGCGCCATGCAATACCCTCTGGTCTCGCCTAGTTGGTCAGGGGTTCATCCTACAGCAAGATAATGACCCAAAACATACCTCCAGGCTATGTCAGAACTACCTTCGAGGAAAAGAACAAGACGGTAGGCTTCAAATCATGGAATGGCCAGCACAGTCTCCAGACTTAAATCCCATCGAGCTGGTTTGGGATGAACTGGACAGAAGGGTGAAAGCAAAGCAACCTACAAGTGCAACACATTTGTGAGAACTTCTGCAACAGTGTTGGGAAGAACTTCCCGAACAATATTTGATGTCCATTGCAGGAAGAATGCCACGAGTGTGTTCAGCGGTTACAGTATATCTGCAAAAGGTGGCTACTTTGATGAGTCAAAAAATTTAGATTACATTTTGTTAAACAAAATGATTCTATGACTTCTTTTTTATCTCCAATTGTTTATTTGTTCTATGCTTTAATTTCAGAGTACATTGAGACATTAACCTGCGTAAATTTCAATAAAAACTGGAAAAATGGGGGTGTTCTAAAACTTTTGACTGGTAGTGTAAGGATACCCCTATTTCCCTGATTCACTAACCCTTGACAAAGCTTATGTAGTGAAACCAGGTTGGGTATCCAGCTGTAACTTTTCACTGCTCTGCACAGCCAGGCATGGTGACTTTGTAAGCACTTTAATAAATGTACTGTATTACTGTTTACTGAATTTTGGTGCAGGACATTTTGTTTTGCTCTTTTTTGCTTGTTCTGACACTCACTTGAATAAAGCTTTTTTTTCTCACGTGGTTGGTGATGCTGGCATTTGCTTTGCTGGACTATTAGAGCTGTTTGCCAAGCACACCAGGCAGATTATGCTGGGATTTAGTTTGTACTCAACATTACATCCTGCCTTCTATTGCTTATCAATCTCCTTTCCTTTGTTGTCTGCTCTGTTACAGAGTGCAGGGTTTTTTAAGGTCTCCAATATCATCACTCCTAAATCCATTTCTTCCAGAGAGCTATCCACCAACACACACACACGCACTTTGTACTGTACTCTTGGGTTACTTTTCCCAATCTCCATTACATTACCTTTTTTAGCAATAAAGTTCAACTGCCAAATCTTGGACCAGGTCTCCAACCTGCCTAGATCCTCACTTAGTTCCCTTCTCCCTTCCTCTGCCTATTCTTGAGCAGATATTTGTGTCATCAGCAAAGAGGCAGACATTATCCATGATACCTTCACCTACTGTATGTCCCAGATGAAAATACCAAAGAGGACTGGTCCTAGTACTGACCCTGAGGCACCTCACTTGTCACTTTTCTAACTGCTAAAGACTCCACTTTGACTACCACCCTCCAAGTTCTACCCCTCACCCAGCTCATTACCCAGTTCACTATCCTTTCTTCTATCCAGGGTCCCTAATCATTTAGCTAGTATTCTGTGGGGGACTGAGTCAAAGTTCTTGCTTAAGTCAAGGTATATTACAGTATATCAGTTGCCTGCTCCTTCTCTACTGCTGTACTGTAGTTATCCAATTGACAAACATGACCAGATTTGTCTAGCAAGAACATTCCCTCATGAACTTATGCAGTCTGGGGTTCTGTATGCCATTCCCTTCTAGGAAGTCCACCAGGTCCTCCTTCAGTAGAGACCCGCATCATCTTTACCACTATAGATGCCAACCTGACTGGCCTAGAGTTCCCTGGCTCATCCCTCTTCCTACTCTTATGTAGTGGAACCACACCCACTGTTCTCCAGTCTTAGGGATCACTCCTATGGCTAGTGAGCTATTGAAAATGTGAATTAGTGGCCCGACTATAACCCATTCTCCCTTCCTTAGCATCCTCTGGTGTAAGCCACCAGGTCCCATAGATTTATCCACTTTCAATCCTGTTAGAATTTCCAACACCCTTTTTGGCATTATCTGGACCTTTGCTCCAGCATTTTTACTCCCTCCATTCTTAACCTCACAATCTTGCAGTGGCCATTCCTTCTCCTTAGTGAATATCAATTAAAAATAATGGTTCAATATGTCTGCCTTCCTCATATCTGCCTCATCCCACTCTTCCTTGCTCTTGAGTCTCATTATACTTCCTTTGACCTTGTGTTTCTCCTGGATGCACCAGAAGAATGCCTTATCGCGTTTCTTCACCACAGTTGCTAACCAGAGATTTCTCTGTACTTTGGACACCCTCACATTCCTGGTGTTTTCTCTTGTTGCTTCCAGATACAGCACCATGTCTTCTTCCCTTTGTCTACCTTTATACTTGAAAAATGTTTTCTTTTTGATTCTGATTGCTGCTTATACAGCAGCTATGAACCACATTGGTCCCTTAGCCCTTTTACCCTAGAATACATTTGGACTGGAGATATCTGATGCTTCTGTCATTGCCATTTTAAATGCAGCCTACTTTATTTCTATGCCACCTACCTTCATTATATCCTTTATGTTATTTTCCAGTTTTTCTCTCATTCTGTCAGAGTTTCCTTTTTAAAACCCCCTACACTTTTTCCTTTTGCCCCTTTGCCTATCTGCACTTGGACCACCAATGTTACTATCCCATGGTCGCTAGAACTGAGAGATGCCTGGACTACAACATTCCAAATTGTCGCATTGTTGGTGACCATCACATCCAGCAGGGCCTCTTCCCTTGTTGGGCACTCAACTAGTTGATCTAGAAATGCCTTCAGATAGATATTCACTGGAAAATGATTCATATTACTAGCTGTGATAGGAACTTTCCAGTCTATGTCCAGTACAGTATGTTGAAAGCCCACACTACCACCACTTCCTCTAGGCCTGCTCCCCTTATGTGTCTCTCCCAGTGCCCTGTCTATCTCTGGATCCTGGCTCAATGGTCTGTAGACCACCCTGATCCAAATCAGTTTCCCCCTTCCTTGTTCTTGCTAGTACCCAAGGGGTTTCCAATTTCCCTGCCCCACCTAGACTAACTTTTTCTATTGTTTCAATCCCCTCCTTAACATACAGTGTTACCTCTCATCCCAGCCCTTTGCCCTGTTCTTTCTGAATATAGTATAGCCTGGTATGGTCATTGAGGTTGCCCATATTTATGTTATTACCACCAGACAAAAACAGATAAACGCTTATACCTTCATTTATATTAACTTGGCTCTTGTGACTATTATTTAAGGAGCAGCACAAAGAAATAGGGCTCAGAATTTACATTTCCTCAGTTTGTTTCTTGCACCTGTTGGTTCATAGTTTGAGGCATTGAATTTCTGTTGGAAATGGAGCATTAACCATTGGAGTTTTCTCCTTAAGGTCTACCACCAATATGCCAAGATGATTTAATTTACTGGCATTAAATAGGAATTCATTTACAAATACTCTACCTGTAATTCAAACATCAATTTAGCCTCCATTATTTCATTCATCATATCTGTGTCTCTGTTTGATCCCTCTATATCCTAATTTAACTTTAAGAACCTTTGGGGGCAGAAAACACATTGCCACTGTTTGAAGATATTGTTTCCTTTCTAAGTTTTTCCATACTGAAGAGTAAAATAACAATCACCATTTTCTATATTTGATTCTTGCCTATTTGGTAACATCCCATATTTCTAAACAAAATGCACTATACAGGTATTTTTCCCCCAATTATTTAACCAGGAAAGACACACTAAGCTGAAAGGTTGTTTACAGGTGCGACCTGGGAGCACAGGGAAGTTAAGTGACTTGCTCAGGGTCACACAGTATGTAAGTGGGGGCTGTGGGATTCAAACCCAGGTCTTCAGATTTGCAGCTCAAAGCCTTTAACCACTGTGCTATACTGCCTCTTGAATGTTTCTTTCATTTTTAATTTTTTTGATACAAGACGATTGCAAAATTGTTGCAAGAGTACTGGGTACCTCAATTCTAAGGAGCAAATGTGCAAGTTTGACAATATGTCCCTATATTTTACTTGCCACCCTATGTTAGATACTGTTGTATAAACAGATTTTCTCTGTCTGGAGTGTCTCTAAAATGAGAAATTACTTTTCCTTTGGTATTGTATACTTAACTTCATGCTCAAAAACAATAAGAACCATTGAGTCTTCATTTAAGTTTTCTTACATTCTGGTCAATTATCTACAGAAAAAAAGGAATATCCATGGGAATCTTTCTCTGTTCTTTATTTAATAATACAAAAATGTTTTCAAGCATGACCCTGTTATAGACCAGCTCACTTTTTTACTTTGTTTATTGATTGATTCAGTTTTGATTGACCAGGTTAGTGCACTTTATGAATTAAAATTCATATTTTCTGGCACAACCCAGGAAAGTACAAGAGCAGGGTAACAATAAATAACAATAATATTGGAAAACCAAGTAGAATGTACAAGAAAAGCACACAAAGATTTTCAAAAATAACTGCTGAAAAGGATAAATAGTGATTCTAGTAAAAAAAAACAAATAACTGGTACAGACATATAGCAATAGCCATGAGCAGGCAAAAAGCAAAAGGAACCAAACAACAGGTGGACTTAAATTAAAATAAATGGACTCTGGAATGGTAACAAGTGACATAAATTAGCAAAACAGCAAGAGTAGTGTGTCATGTATGTACTGGCAGAAACATCTACAATATCTAAAATAACCAAGGTAGGCAAAGATCCAAAATAGTAGAGCAAAAGTAAGAAGAAAAACATCAATAAAGGGTAAGGGCAGAAACTGGTGTCAAATACAATGTTAGGGAACAAGTCGGGAGCATACCTCAGAACAGTTAAAATAATTGAATAATTCTCTTTTGAATGTGAGATGAGACTGGCAGCCCCTAAGGTGAGAGAGTAGATATTTCCAGGCTCTAGAGGCAAAGTGGGCAAGTGCCTGCTCTCCCATTTTAGAGGAGCACTTGGGGATGGTCAGGAGGGCCTGATCTTTAGAGCATAGGGGGCAGGCACAGTCAACAGGAGTGAACATAGAGGTCAGAGAGGAAGGTTTAGAGGACCTAAGGATGTTATCAATTGATCAGCATAGAATATAGAGGCACTGGGAGGACACAGCCAATTAAGACTGGAACAGAGTGAGCAGTGGCAGGTAAATCGAGGAGTGGATAGGGCAAACCTACACACATTGTTATAGGAGACTCTCAATTTGTGGAAGCAGCTTGTGTTAACCTGATAAAAGGAGGTACGTCCATAGCATAGACTAAGAAGTAGGACTCCCTGGGCAATAGTGACCCTGGCTGGAGGAGTGAGGGCATATCTGATCCTATAAGCAAATCTGAGTTTTATATTAACAGACTTGTTAATGCACACTTTCTCTTTGTCTTATTACTGTCAATGGTTTCATTAGCAAGAAATGGCCCATGCATTAAACACCCAAGACCTTCATCATCACATTGGTTAAATGTGTGGGATAATTAGCAAACTTAAACAGATTTGATGTCGAGTTATGAATTTGTTTCTTTAAATCTTCTGATTTTCAGCCAAGCGGCAGGGGCTGCTTCAATTTCATTCTAGATGCTGACTCTCTGGACCTGATTTCTTCACAAGGATTGAGCATGGGCCACTTTTCCACCTATTAGCTGTCCCTCTCCCCTGCATCTGGATTCCTGCCTCTAATTTGGACCTTGGACTGCTGCTAGACCACTGTTGTGAATCTCCTCCAATTAGGAGATTAGTGGGCAGGGTTACACTACTCAAAGTGATTTTCAAAGCACTTCAGCTGCTGTCCTGAGCAGCAATTCAACTGCTAACTCTCTGGATCTGATTTCTGCAGGGATTGAGTGTGGGCCAGTTGTCCACATGTTAGCTCTCCTTCCCACCTGCATATGGACTCCTGCATGTAATTTGAACTTTAGACTGCTGCTAGACCACTGTTGTGAATCTCTTCCAATTGGGAGGATTGTGGGCAGAGCTAAACTTCTCTTCTTCATCTGTCTACAGCTAATGGCCTTCCAAACTGCCTCTACAGACCCTAATTCTGCACCAGTGTTCAGCATGGGCCAGTTTTCTACCTACTGGCTCTCCCTCCACCTGCATCTGGCCTCCTTACTGTAATTTAGAAGTTGAACTGCTGCTAGACCATGGCTGCATATCTCCTACAATTAGGAGGTTTGTGGGAAGGGCTACACTTCCCTTTTTCAGCTGCCTACTGCTAGCAACCCTCCACTCTTTGTCCTTCTGTGCTAAGGACTGTAGTGTAAAGGACAGGGAAGGAGTCTGCCTGGAGTAAGTCATGAGTCAGCAGTTCAACCAGTGACACTGCTCCACTAGGCTGCCTCCTTCTAATGCAGACACAAGACTCAATTGAATTGTGAGTATTGCCCATAATGTTGTGCCTTGTACTAGTACCTGTATTGTGATAGGGTAATTATTGTACTGTGTTCCCTGCAATCATTATAGTGGTTCTTGATTGTTTCATATCCTACTTCCTACCTAAACTGCAGGGCTGTGTAAGCTACTGCATTTATTTGTTTTTTCTGCATTGCTTTATAGCAAGACTCGACATCATGCCTAACTGTTTTGGATTAGGCATGAGACTATTTTAGATGGACTGAATTTTTTGCTTCTCTAATATCCTGCCTGCACTGATACACTGCTTTTACCAGTGTTTTGCCAACTTTCTAGCTGGGTGAATTGGGTGTCATACTGCCTTGACTTAATGCTGAGCATCTGCCTCCCTTCCGCTACCTAGGCTGATCTAATTTCATTAATTGGAGGGACCTAGTTTCTACTATTATAATAACTGTTGCAAGGCAACTAATGTTAAGCCACCTAATCCACCGTATTATTCCATGAATCTTCTGGGTCCTCTGTGGCTAAGGTGATCTTCCTACAGGACTTCATGCTGAAACCGTGGTGACATGATCCTCCTAAACTGCCCTTCAGTTGCAAAGCCCCACTACAAAATTGACTTATCACAGGTTGGGTTAGCAGAATGTTTTGAGATCATGCACTATGATTATGTCTCCGGGATCTTCTGTAAGTCCCTTCTCCCTGAGAAAAAACTTAGAGACTGAAGCAGTTCTTTAAAGCTTCCAGGGCCTTACTTTATTGCTTCACTTGCTGTCTGACAATTTCTACTTCAACCCAGACCCCGCAGATAGCTCTGTCCATGGCTTTGGGGGTCAAGGGAAACTGGCCATAATACAGTCCGACACATTTATAACAGACACTTTTTTAGCAGAGAGCTGCCTATAATGGACCAGATCTGCTTTGCCAAACCCAAATGCCATGTTTATAATGTTAAAAATCCCATTTATACCATACTCTGCAACCTCTGTATATCAGACACTGTGAGTTCCTCTATGCCCCATTACATGTTGTTAACTGGCTGCTAACTGCCTGCTAATCATCCCCTTATTGTTCAGCTGGTTTGCCTGGCACTATGAAGATACCACTCACCTCACCTGAAGCCTGCGTTCTAACACCCGCCTCCAAGAGATTACTCCATAGCACATGTTGCCTGTCCATGTAACCTTCCCCTTGATGGTTGCTACTCAGCTCCCTGATCCCCCAATCAGCCTAGGTGGTATGCAGCAAAATCTTAACAGTCTTGTTTACTACTCAGTCTCCAGTCAGTAACAAATAGCAGTTCCACATACCTTTTGTTGGCAGAGGAGAAGGTATGTTATCATTTGAACTTCGATGAGTGGGCTGGGGCAAAGAAAATTCATATATTAAGATTTTAGGATATAGTGGACACCCCTTATAATGGAAACACCTGCTTACACAAACATGTTCATTATAAGAGGGTCACTAAACATTGATAGTCTCCCACCTAAATGTGCTTAAGTTGAAGCCTGAGAGGCAGCAGAGCAACCAGATATTGCTTCCCTTACCAAAACCTGGTTTAACCTCAGATATCCTCACTCTGCTATCTCACTGCCAGGTTTTAATATCTTCAGAGAGGACAGACTAAGGCAAGGAAGGCCAAGGTCCAACTCTACACGGGCGATACTGCTATCTATAGGAGCTCCAATGACACTAACCAGATCAACCTTGAACTAAATGTAGACTTCATAACTCTAGAAATATTGCTAATGGACAATGAACTAGTCCTCAACAAAAGGAAATCCAAGGCAATGCTATTTGGACATAGACATTTGGGGACTGAGAGACAAAACCTTCACATAACCTTGACTAACAGCACTAGATTGGAAGTCTGTGATACCATAAAGTATCTCGGTGTACATCTGGACCGGGACCCCACACTGAAATCTGATGAGGAAGCAACTACAAAGTCCCTCCATCATAAAATAGGGCTCCTATACAGAATCTGTGGGTATCTCAGTAATGAAGCATGTCAGACCATTGCCACAGGCACCCTCCTTCCAGTACTACTATTTAGCACTCCTCTACTTTAACCTCTCAAAGGTGCTGAATTATGTAAAGTTAGAGTGCTCTACCATAAAACTGCAGTTTTGCTCCTGCTGCTCATCCTCAAGAACACCATTGTAGCATACTCAATTCACTAAACTAGCAACCTCCATTTGAAGCTAAACTAGCATACCCTACTCTCTGCCTTGCATTTAAAACAACCAAAACAGATCCTACAACCAGCCTTAATTGGCTGATACAGTTCAAAACTAACAAAAGGGAGCTATGATCATCAGCCTGCCCTACCCTAGAGGTCCCAAGGTCCAGAACGTGTGTGGGTGATAAGTCCTTTGCTATATCTGCCCCTACCCTCTGGAATAGCCAGCTGCCAGAGGTGTCTCTGTCTCTCTCTCTCTCTACTTCTCTAAATGCATTTAAGATTGCCCTGAAACCACACTTGCTAGTGGTACGTAGGTGCAGATGCAACTGAAGCATCTGATGCTCTTCTTAGCACTTATCTGCTATCATCTTAATCTTTTTTTGTTTATCCAATGATACATCCATGGTTTCTTAACCCTGTTGGGAATATTAATATCTAACTATAGTTGCACTATTGTATGCCTTCCCTGTGGTGCTACCCTATTATGGGATTGCTTGCTCTTGGTCATTTAAAGCAGATGTAAGAACTGTAGTTCTCTTTTCACATCAGCCCCACTACTTCTTTAAGTGGTGCCCATCTAGCGAATACTTTGTGTCTGTTTCAAAACTGTAATTTGTGGTTATTAACTTTACCTTAGAGTGATAACTGTTATTTCTTTACTGTCCCTAAACACAGTGTTAATGATGGTTTGTTTCACTTGTCCTAGTGTGTAATGTTGTATTGAATGTAAAATATTGTATTGAATGTAATTTTCTCCTGGTCTCCCCTGGAAAAGGGACATTATGTCTCAGTGGGCTTACCCAGTCAAACAATTTCAATAAATAAATAAAGGAGTGATAGGATCTGCTTGATCTCTCAGATCTGACCTGCATACATCAAAACATTGAAATCAAAGACCTGTCTAGGGACCATGAATGCCGGGCCTTTAAACTGCTGCTGGGGCAATGTCAAACATCTCTTGCCCACCTGATGGTTAATATCTCACCTCATAAACAAGTGGGTCTGAAGTCCCTCTCTAACTTGAACAATTTAACCAGAATTGGAAATTACTAGTAAATGGAGACTTCAATATTATAAGTCCAGTACTATGCGCAGAGATAAGATTGCCAGGCTATTTCCAACACAAATGGTCACTGAGCACACTAGAACTAAGTCTAAATCAGGCTCTACAACACTACTTGACTGAGTACTGGTAACTCAACCAGATATGGTCAAAACTGTCAACGTTCTGCCTGATCCCCTCAGTAACCACTCCCTTTTGCACTGCTTGTGGTAAGTAAAACAGCCCAGGGCACCTCTTGGTGCATAAACAGCTGCTTCATAAACAAAATTAGCATGCCACAATTCAAATTCCATGTGGCCAAACTAGACTGGAGCTTCCTTAATGCAATCCTTGATATTAATTTGGCCCTAGAATTCTTTGTCAGGGAATTCACAACTGCCTGCAGTAAATCTGCATGCTACAAAAAGTGCAAGTAAGAGATACACACACTGGTTGGCTCACCCTGGAACTCATTGCCCTCATGACAGAGGGAGGGAGAGAGGGATATCTGTGAGTGCTGGCAGGGGAGACCAGGAACCCAGTCCATCTGCAAAAATACAAGAAAGCCAGGAATACATGCACAACTAGGATTTGATTGGCCAAATCCAGTTACAGCTAGGCTCAGCAAACCCAGAATTGGAGCAATGGTAATAGATTCTGGGAGAATGTCACAGAACTCCTTAGTAAGAGAGACAAACCCTCAGCAAAAGATGCTCACAGTTAATGGATGTGAGGTACTTGATCTCTCTGAAATTGCCAGCAAATTAAATTCTGCATTCAATGACCTTAGCTCTGTCATCCCCTCTGTGCCAGCCATGCCCGCCAGCAGAGGTCCTGTTTGTGTTGACAAACAACCACTGGACCCCATGCCAGGATATCCTAAATTATATTTTAAACTTGTCTCAGTAAAGGGATTCCTCTGATTATATAAGAAAGATGCTTGGTTAAATGAAAATTGTGGTGATTCCATTGATTAAGAGGAAATCCTACCCCATTTCAAAATGTTCAGCACTTTCTGCACTACTCCCAGTTCCCTGAAAAGTAAAAATCTGCACTGGTTACTCCAGTTTTTAAAAATGGTGACTGTTCTTACCATTTCAGCTACAGGCCAATTTCCATACTCCCCTTCAATTCCAAAGCCCTTGAGAGAATAGTGTCCAACATGCATTAAAAAGAAAGCACCAATACAGTACTAACTGAGTATTCCAATTTCATTCTTGGGGCCCTTGACTATAGAGACAAGGCTCGTATCTATATAAACTGAACAAAAGCCATTGACTTGGTCATTCATATGCTTCTTCTCTGCTAATGCCATGGCCTAGGCCTGTCACTAGACACAGTCACTTGGTTCCAAAGTTATCTCATTAATCACACTCAATGTGTTAAAATAGGTGGCTGTTTGTACAGCATTAGCAACGTATCCATTGGCATTTCTCAGAGCTCCATTCTTACCCTGCTACTATTTGGCTTATTCATAAACTACCTGCCTAATGCCTGTCAGTCTACAAATGTACTTTTCTGTGCAGATGATTCTATTATCTAGTACGAGAGCCCTGACATTGCCAGCTTTACCTCTGTCCTCCAGGGCAAATGTGAGGCCATTGAAAAATGGTCTCCCAGAACAAACTGGTTCTAAATTACAAAAAGGTTAAGACAATGCTCTTCACAAGCCCACAAATGAAGGAAGATATCCCTACTTGTCAGCCACAATGACATGGGATATACACTTGAACAGGCAGAAACCTTTAAACAGCTCAGGTTGACGCTGACAAATAGCTTATCTTTTGCTCCCAATGTTGACTGCCTTATATCCATGGTAAACATAACATAGAAACATAGAATTTGACAGCAGATAAGGACCGCTTGGCCCACCCAGTCTGCCCATTTCCCTACCTACTGGATAAGCTGCAGATCCTAGTTAACCAGCAGCCTACTTCTTCCTACCCCCACCCCCTAGAATTGCCTTATGATTGTCCCATGCATGCTTGAATTCCACCACTGATTTTGACTCCACAACCTCCTCCGGAAGGCCAGTTCATGCATCCAAAACTCTCTCTGTGAAAAAATACTTCATTAAATTACCTCTGAGCCCCCCCCATCTTCAAATTGTGCCCCCTTGTTCTTGCACACCTCTTTTTTTGAAGACTGGGATCCTTGTACCGTAACTGGGCCAACTTCACTGCTGATGCTTAACACCTCATAGTGGCAAGCTTAGTAGTGTCAGTAGCTGGCTATGGCCTCTCTGTCTACTCAACTGCCTGTGACACAATTCTCAGCAGAATAAATCTGATCTGTAACAAGACTTGTTGCTTTATGTTTGGGTCAGAGCAGCACACCCATAGCTGTATTCTATACATCTGAACAAACTGGTTATTCCTACCTAGCAGAATTAAGTTCCAGACATGTCTGCTAGCCAAGAAGGCCCTACTGGGCATACCCCCCCCCCCCCGAGTCCTAACACACTGCTTCTGTCTGTCACCAATCTCTACAACACCAGGACTATGGCTCAGAATGCTCTTGAACTGCCTTTTTGCTGTACTTAGCTGGGAACGTGTTCATTCCCTGTTAAGGCCACTGGCTGGTTAAATGAGCTGCCTGATACCTTTTTGCTGTACTTAGCTGGGAACGTGTTCATTCCCTGTTAAGGCCACTGGCTGGTTAAATGAGCTGCCTGATACCTTTTTGCTGTACTTAGCTGGGAACGTGTTCATTCCCTGTTAAGGCCACTGGCTGGTTAAATGAGCCGCCTGATACCTTGCTTAATCTACTTAAGTTTGGCCAGCTTAAGAGAGCACTATGGGCATCCCTAACAGTTTAATGCAACTGTAACCGGTAATCATCCTGAGGTCCTCGCAGTATACAATTTGAAATGTATCAAACTCGGGTTCTGCAGCCATGGAACATTACTATGCTTGTTTTACAGGGTTTCTGCTAAGCTGACTTACTGTAAAATTGTATACTATTGATCTAGTCTACTTTTTTGACTTAATTCCACTGGAACTCTCTTATTGTATTTATTATGTTGTCTTGTAATCTCTGTCACTGACGTGGAATCTTTGTGAATGAGCACTTATGCTCAAAAGTATTCTCCACAATTTTCAAAACATAAAGAAAGAAAATATTATCATTGGATTCATCCAGCTTGGAGCTGGCCCTGACTTGAGTATTGAAAAAATGAGATTTTAGCTTCAATATTAAAAGAAACAAGGTCTGATTGTGATTATAAATTTAATTGACTGAACAGGTAAAGTGTACATCTACAAGTTTTCTTATCTGAAGCTGGAGAAAAAAAAAACAATCAAATCCACATATCCACAAATAAAGTCTCTTGGTCATGATTATTATTATTATTTTTGAGAGATGGAGTATCAGAAATGTTGATGATTGTGGGATCCTAAGGTAAATTCATTTCAATTCGAGGTTCAGTTTTTTTCATTGGTGACTTTGGATTCTAGAACTTGTCAATTGCTTTTTGTTGTGGGCCAACACTAAACTGTGAGCCCCATATTCAAATTGTTAGTGCAGAACTAACTGGGTTAGTGCAGTGTTAACCGTGAAAAGGACAGGTGCAAGGGGTGGAGCACCATATTCAGAAGCCCCCAATGTGTTGCATTAACCCAGCAGTGCAGTTTTACAAAATATACCACTGCATCTATTCAGATGAGGGTGCCATCATGCATGTAGTGTGCAGCAGTATATTCTAAGGTTTCAGCAGTACTGAACAGCCACTAGTGCAGCTCTGTTTGCCTCCACCAAAACCCTGCCCTTACCCAGGTACTTGGCTGTACCCCTCCTCCAATCATTTATGTTTTACACTTGTACAGTATTGATTTCCTTGGTAGTCTAGTGGACCTCTGCCCTCTGACTGACCATGTTAAATGCACCCATTGAGGTCCAAGATAGTCTAGTGACCCCAATTTTGTGGGTAGTCTAATAGACCCCCTCTTCCCAACCATCCAAGTTTTGCACTAATATCTTTTATCTTCGAGGACTAGTGTACCCCCAATAGAGTGCCATCCCCCACCCATCCAACCCCTAATAATCCTCTGCCCTGCACACCCTTTACCTTAGTCACTTGTATGCCTTCAAGCAAAGGGTGAGAGGAACAACCTTCTGCTCACCTGCTAGGTCAGGTGCCATCTGACAGTCTCCAACTGCAGCTGCTAGTAGTGTAGAAACAGCTGTTTCTACAGTACATACAAACAAGCCAGCAGAAAAAGGTCATTTGGTCTATCAAGTCTGCTCATATTGCAGGGTCCACAGCTTGAGCTAATGTCCCTGCCCTCCCTTCCCACTCCTCCCGACCCATGATCCTTACCTTCCCCCATGCCTGTTCCAGCATCTCTAAAAGTTGCCCACTATCTTCAATAAGATGACCTCTTCCGGCAGTGCATTCCAGGTGTCAACCACCCTCTCTGTGAAGACGTGCTTCCTGACCTCCCTCCTAAACCTCCCACCCTTTAGCTTAAGACTGTGCCCCTCGTGTTATGATTGCCATTCAGCTTAAAGAGACTCTCCTTATTAACCTTATTTATTCCTTTCAAGTACTTGAAGGTTCCAATCATGTTCCCTCTCTCTCTCCTGTCTTCCAGGGAGTACATGTTCAGTGCCCTCAGTCTCTCCTCATATGCCTTACATTGCAGACCTGCTATCATCTTTGTAGCCCTTCTCTGGACATTCTCCAGCAGGTTAATGTCCTTTTTGAGATGTGGGCATCAGTACTGAACTCCATACTCTAGATGCAGCATTACAGGTGACCTGTACAAGGGCAGTATAACCTCCTCTCTCCTACTACTGATCCCCCTAGATATGCATCCCAGTATCTTGTTTGCCTTTGTTGCTGCCTTTTTGCACTGCATGGAGTGCTTCAGGTCATAAGTGATCATCACTCCCAGGTTCTTCTCTTCCTCTGATGCAGATGCTCGGACTCCACCCCGGTAGTACTCTGTCCTAGGATTCTTGGCTCCAATATGCATAACTTTACATTTCTTGGCATTGAAGCAAAGATGCTAGATCCTGGACAACTTCCCCAGCTTTTCCAGATCTTTCTGTAGGTCCTGTATCCCTTCATCTGTGTCCACTCTTCCACAGAGCTTGGTGTCATCCATGAATAAGCACATTTTGCCCTTAATGCCGTCTCCAATGTCATTGATGACAGTACTCATGATCACACTTGGGGACAGTTAAGACAGGTGCTGGAGGTGAGTGGAGGGCTGTGCCGATTGTCTGTTGTTGGAAGGTATAGTAGTGACCGGAGTGAGGTGCATGTAGGGCAGGGGTCCTCAGTGGGTAGGGGAGATTGCACTTGGTCGGGGGAGGTAGGTCCACTAGACTACCAGAGAAATCTATCTGAGTGTAAAATATGGGCAGCTGGGATGGGGGGCTGCTAGACTACCAGGAAAATGAATATGAGTGCAGGGTTTTTGGCGGCTGTTCAACTGCCTGGTTGGACTTGCCCCTGTGCCCCATTCTCCTGTGCCAGTTTTCTCCAGTGGGATGTCTGCTTCCAATGTTAGGGCAGGGCTCAGAACTGATGGCAGGGCATTTGGAAAAAAAAATCAGAATTCCATTCATTCCAGAAGCTACTGTTGATTGTGCGGGGATCAGAGCCAACTGGGCTCACTGCACGGTTCCGGCAGCTGTTCAACTGACTGGGTTGACTTGACCCTCTGCCCCTGTGCCAACATCCTCCTGTAGGAGATCTGCATCCAGTGTTGGGGGCAGGGGCCTGGATCTCTATTTCTGGGCTGTGAACTAGTGGTCCTTTGCTGTGGTCCTTTTGCTAAAGGGCCACAGCTTAAGGGAGTCATACTGTGGGTGTTAGTGTAGGGCGGCAGATGGCAGTAGATGCAGCACCCTCAGTAAGGCAAATAATGTATCCATCTGCTGTTCACAGGGGGTATATGCACTGTAGTTTGTATTAATGTGTTCATGCAATGTATCTGTGTGTATGTTTCACAACTGTATTTTCCAGTGTGCAGTCTGCTAGTGTAAGAGTCAAATCATTTCATTTGCTTTCTTAATAAGTTGTGTTCTGATTGAATACTGCTGAGTATTGTAAAGTGTAGCTATGCTGTCCTGTATATTAATCTTAATGTTCTGAGCTACTTAGCTGTTCTTATAACCATTACTAATATTATCTAGTGCCAGCATAGGTTATGTTGATTAAATAGTTTATTACCATACTTAGGGGAGGTCTTAGTGCTGGTTAAATACACAGGAGTCTGGATATAATGAAAATGTTAAAGTAAGGCTAGCAATAGAGAATGTAGGAGCAAAGGAACTGGAGTGGGCATCAAAACAGCTGACATGTGCAAAGGTGGAGCAGGGGTGGAACTAGTATCATATGGTGGCAGGGAGGGTGGTCAGCTGTAATCGGTGTGG
This sequence comes from Neoceratodus forsteri, assembly GCA_016271365.2. Lineage (NCBI taxonomy): Eukaryota > Metazoa > Chordata > Ceratodontiformes > Ceratodontidae > Neoceratodus > Neoceratodus forsteri. Next base: position 10,299,442 of record CM028130.1, read on the forward strand.
GTACGCTGTCATGCTAGGTACTATGTGAAGAGCAGGGGGTAGTCAAGTTTGTAGACAGCTTGAACATATTAGGGATGAAATATGGAGGCTGAGATGGGATGTGGGAATGGGAGGGAGGGAGGCGTGGGTTGATCTCATAGGTGAAAAGGTCAGGGTTGTCACCTTCTAGCAGCATGGTAGGTACTCTCAGGGCAGAACCAAAGAGACCACCACAGGGATTGGGGACATTTTCGCCAAAAGGGTCAATGGGGAATCATGGTGGATAACTGGCAAGAGGTGAAGGGAAGGAGCAGGGGAGGAGAGGTTTCAGGCCAAGGATGGTGGAGTAGGGAAAATGGAAGGAAATCAGAAGTTAGTCCAGTCAAGGAGGGGGATTCCTCAAACAGATTCACTATTTTGTCAGGTTTGGAGGAGTGTGGGGAAGAGCAGGTGTCCAATGATCAGGAAGGAGTGGAGGCTAGCAACACAGCCAAGGGGAAATGTGTGGCAGGATTGATGTGGATAGGTGTATCAGTGGCAGTGGTGAAAGGGAAGGAAGATACACAGGACAGAAGGAGGGACCTAGTCAGAAAAGGGATACCAGTGGGAGGGAGAGTTGGAGGACACCAGGGAAGGCAAAGCTGGGTATAAGCAGGGATGAGGGGGAAACTGGATGCAAAGGAGGTACTGGGCCTCTGGGATGTGAACAACAGGCTAGGCAAAATAAGAAAGGGGGATAGGTGAGAGGGTTGTTATACTGGAAGACTCAATACTAAAGGGTATGAGCTGGTGGTGCAGGGAATAGCCATAAATGGGTAGACTGTATGTCAGGCATGATGGCAGGGAAGGTAGAACCTCTACCAATGTGTGTGGCAGGACAGGGAGATACCTAAAACTGTGGTGCATCTGGGTACCAATGACCTTGCAGGGTGTGAGGTAAAGGAAGTACAGGATAGGTTTAAGATGGTAGGGAAGATCTGTAGGGAGGCAGGGTTATCAGTTTCTTTCACTGAGGTTCTTCCAGTTCCTAGGAATAGTACAGTTTGTAAGAAGAGGATTGAGGGGTCCAACACATGGTTGACATGATGGTGTGAGTTAGACGGTACAGGCTGGTGGGTGAGTGGGGAAGTACATGAAAGAATAAGGACCCGTATGCACCAGACATGCTGCATTTAAGTAAAGTGGGTACAAAGGTCCTGAAAGGTAAGTTAGAGGAATATTTAACAGATAAACTTAATTTAAACCAAATTGGTGGGGCAAAGGGTGTGCTTCTGTCGTAGTCACCAGGAGAGGGGGCCATTGCCTCCCAGTAGGGCATCAGTTAGAGGGAGAAAATGGGAGTGGGAAGAGGATGGACCTCAGAGGGAGGGTTGTAAAGGTTGATAGAAACATAGAACCATAGAAATTGTCAGCAGATTAGGACTGCTAGACCATTCTAGTCTGCCCTTAGGCCCTATACATGTATGTATCCAGGGAACAAAGAGGCATAGGGTCAAGAAGGATGGTGGTTTTGTTGAATGCAGAGAATCTGGCAAACAAATCAGAAGATCTTCAGGAACTGATGGTAGAAGGAGGGGTGGATATAGTGGCCAGCACAGAGACATGGGCATCCCAGTAACATGACTGGGATCTTGTAATCCCTGGGTACAGACTGTACTGGAAGGATGGAGGGTAGCCTTATTCATAAGGGAAGGAATAATATGCACCAAGGAGGAGGAGGAGGAAGGTGGAATAGAAACCTTATGGGTAATACTACAAAACATTAAAAGGAGAAGGATTCAATTGGGGGTGGTGTGCTGACCACCCTCACAGGATGTGGAGATGGACAAGAAGATGGGGAATCAGATCAGGAATTTGGGAGATAGAGAAAACCTTGCCATAACAGGTCATTTCAACTAGCCTGGTATAGATTGGAGTACCCCGGCTACCTCTTCTGCTAGGGAAAATGTCCTCCTGGAAGCTTTCCAAGGTTGTTTCCTGGTGCAGGGGATCAAACAGCCGACCAGGGATGGTGTCATACTGGACCTGGTGTTGTCAGACAGACAGCATATCTAAGAAGTAGCACTGGAGGAACCCCTTGTGGGTAACAACCACTGCTTGGTGTGGTTTTACCTCAATATGGGTGAAGAAACAGCTAAGACCAAGACAAGGTGGTAGACTTCAAGGAGTTGACTTTAGAGGTATGGAGGACATACTTGTAGGGCATCTTGCAAAAATCGGATCGGGGATGGATAAGGAGCAGAAATAGTCTGTCATTAAGTTAGGTCTGAATGAGGTCACAAATGATTGCACAAGGACCCAGAGTAAAAAGTCCAGAAAAGGAGACCAAGCTGCTTCAGCAAGGGCATGACAGAGAAGATGAGGGAGAAGAGGTCTGCCTTTCTGAAGTACAGACATACTATGAGTGAGGACAGGGAGGTTTACTCAGGAAATCCCTGATAGGCAGGGACAGTAATTCCATAGCTAAATCTGCAAAGGAACTAAGGCTAGCACATGGAATGGGGAGGAGGAAAATTACTTCTTCAGGTATATGAAGATTAGAATAATAGTAAGGAGGGGATTGTTAGGACTAAGAAGGGAGGATGGGCAAAAATTAGTAAAAACAGGCCGAGACACTGAACAAATGCTTTATCTCTGTATTCACTAGGAAAGATGACAGACCTATACTACAAGGGAATATAGGGGTAGGAATGGGATAGAAACAGATAGGGTGATAAAGGTAAATAGAGTCTTAGAAGATATCAGAGCCCTTTGGTTGGACAAGGTACCTGGCCCACATGGCATACACTCAAGGGTCCTGAGAGAACTGGTAGAGGAACTGGCAGTCCCCTGCTGGATCTCTTTAACACCTTGCTAGAGACAGGTGTGTGCCTCAGGACTGGAGAATGGCTCATGTGGTTTCACTTCACAAGAGGGTCCCAGAGATGAACCTGGTAACTATAGACTGGTCAGTCTAACATCCTCTTATGAAATTAATGAATAGCATTCTAAAAGAAAGGCTGGTAACCATTCTGGTATGCCATTCCAGTGCTCTAACCATTATGCTACAGGCTCACTCATTCTGGAGGTTAATGGTCTCCAGGATGATAGGCAGCATGGATTTGTCATGGGGAGATCCTTCCAGATAAACATGACAGAATTTTTTGACTGGGTCACAAGGTCACTAGACAAGGGCCAGGCAGTGGATGTATTATACTTGGACTTCAGTAAGGCCTTCGACTCTGTGCTGCTGGAAAGGTTGCTTAGCAAGCTGAGTAACCTAGGAGTTGAGAACAAGCTGATGGTGTGGGTCAGGAGCTGGCTACAAGAAAGGAAACAGAGAGTGATGGTAGGAGGTGAACTATCCAAGGCTAGGCCTGTAACCAGTGGGGCCCCACAGGGATTGGTACACATTCCAGTGCTATTCAACATCTTTGTTGGTGGCATAGCGGTAGGGGTCAAAAGTAATGTCTGTCATTTTGCAGACAATACTAAGCTGTGTGTGAGGGTGGGCACTGAGGAGGGGAGACAGGAACTCACAGAGGATACAGCCAGACTAGAGAAATGGTCTAGCATCCAGCAGTTGGGATTCAATGGCAAAAAGTGTAAGGTCATACACCTGGGGAGCTAGGAACTCAGGGGCCAGCTACTGGCTGAGGGGTGTACAGGTGTCCAGCTCAAAAGAGGAAAATAATTTAGGGGTGATAGTCAGGGATGACATGGAATGTTCTGTAGTGCTATAAAGCAGCAGCCAATGGAAATAACATTTGGGGATACAGTGGCAGAGGAATCATCTCTGGGAGGGATTAAGCCATTCTGACCTTGTACAGGGCATTAGTTAGACCACACATGGAGTACTGTGTGCAGTTCTGGTGCCCTTATTTTAAGAAGGACATCAGACTATTGGAGGGGTTCCAGTGAAGGTTGATCAAGATGATCCAGGGCATGGGGGACAAACCATATGATGAGAGGTTAAGGGAACCAAACATGTATTCCTTGGAAGACAGAAGGGAAGGGGGGGTTATGATAGAAACCTTCAATTAGCAAAAGGGTACAAACAAGGTTGGAGTGGAGGGCATTTTAACTAAAAGGAGGGGGTATCACAAGGATCCACAGCCTGAAACTTGTGGGAATAGATTTAAAAAGGAAATGAGGTGGACCTTTTTCACAGAAAGGGTGGTATCAAAGTGGAATGAACTACCTGAGGAGTTTGTATCATTGAAAACAGTGGGAAGTTTTAAATGGGGTTGGGACAGGGTAAAAGGAGAGTGGCAATGGGAGGGAGGAAGGGGATGAGGAAAAGGGGGTGGAGATCACTCTGGTGGCAAAGTAGGACACCTCCAGTAAAACAGACTGAGATGCACACTTGAGCAGACTTGATAGACCACTAAAGCTTGTTTCTGCTGGCAATTTCTGTATGTTTGTATGCTCATAAAACATGCCCATTTGGGGGAGGAGGGTCCACTAGACCAACAAGGAAATCAATCCAAGTATAAAATATGGGTAACTGGGAGGAGGGTCTACTAGACAAGCAATGAAATCAATATGAGGGTAAAACATGGGCTACTGGGGAAGATGGTCCACTAAACTACCATGAAATTAATATGAGCATAAAATGTGGGTGATTGGGGAGGAGGGCCACTAGGCTGCAAGGAAAACAAGTCTGAATGAAAACATTGACAGCTGGGGAGGTGAGTCCACTAGACTACCAGGAATTCAATAGGTGTTTAAAACATGGGTGATCAGGAAGTGGGTCCACTAGGCCATCAGTGAAATCAATAGGTCTGTATAACACGAATGATTGGGGGAGTGGGTCCACTGGACTACCCAGGAAGTTTTCTGTACAGTAGATAGCTCAGTGATGTGAAGCATGTGAATGAGGCCATAATGGAAATGCAAATGGCCCCCTAGCACCTTGCATACCCAACCTGCTCAATTGCATGCTAGGGCTGAATATGGCCCACAGGAGCCCTAGCATTATCCTAGTTTGGACATCTATCTCTAGTGGGCCCCTGTAGGCCATATTTAGCATTGTGCCCTGTCAGTGCAGTGCATGGTCCCTTTGTACTTCACTGGCATGGCCCCATATTCAGACAGTGTGCACCGCCAGAGTCCGGTAACTTCTGAATATTGCTCAGAACTGGTCAAGCGCTATGTGCTGTGCAAGGCTACATGCTTTGCTGCACTGTTTGGTCGCTATGAATATATATGCCTAAATCTCTTTTTAGGTCTGCAGTGGGTGGAGCCCTGCAAATCTTTTGCAATCGAAGAGAAAAAAGACTCTGCATTCCTTCCAAACAGATAACATGTTTGACTTGCATCACAGTTGCCTCCTTGTCTATGAAGCAGTATGCCCATGTTGTCCCTACCGACTTCAGCACTGCATTTTTTCACAGTGCCAGTGGTCATGCCACAACACAGCACACTCTGTCATGTTCAAGATGTCTGCCGCACTGTTCTGTCCATAAGCTAGTAGGATGAGACAGCCATCTTGGTTATGGCAGAATAGGCTGTGTTCCACCATCACCGCCTACTTCATTTATTTATAGTTTTCCTATATTATAGAAATTCCCCCACCCAACCCTCCTCTCAGCACCACCACCACACACACCCAGAAACATTGAAATGACACTGGGGTGCCCAATCCCCAGTGTTGAACTCACGTTCTCCCACAATTATTTTTCTTCCACCACCCGAGCCTCCCTCTCAGTCAACACTCACCACCCCACAATCCCCCAAAAAAATAACAGTGACACTGGGGGTGCCAGTTCCCCAGTGTTGCATTCAGCAACCAGAAACACAACTGTGGTACTAGGGGTGCCCATTCCTCAGTGTCATGACCAGGGATCCTCTGTCCTTTTTTTTTCACTTGTAAAAAAAAAACAGTCCACCAATGTCTTTTGCAGCCATTCCTTATCCCCCATCTGAACCTCCCACTCAGCATACACCATCTCGCACCTCCCCAAGCCCTTACATACCCAACAGGGGTCCAATGCCTAATCCTCTCTGGACAGCAGACATGTCTTCACTCTTCAAAACTGGACCACAAACTGAATACACTGGTATGTAGTTCAATGTATTTCAAAGGGGTTTTGAACTTAGTGCCATAACTTGGGCATTTGTGCATATTTTGGGCCCTAATTTTCAAAATGTTTTCTTTCGGGACCCATCACATGAACAACGTCACTGTCATTAGGCAAATCTGTCACAAAAGGTGATTTCATGGTCCCTGCATGAAATCAACTTTTGGTCATGAGTTGAAAATTTTCTCTGCTCTTGTTTGTGAGGTGGGGTCATAAGAACATTGAAAACCTGGCTCCTAGCTGCTGCCTACTGTCACTCTTCCCAGTAATTAACTCTAGGGCAGCCAAATGCCTACATCTCAATCCACTTCCTCTGCCCTCCAATTATCTCCTCTCTCATCTCTGTCTTTGTCTAAACCCTCCTTTCCTCAAAACCTCTAATCCCAGAAACTGATGTGAGTATCTGACTATATGACTCTGCCCAGCTTTATTGATGACCCTGTACTAAACTGGATTCATGCTGTATTTCTGATACTACATATGTTTTTCTGCAGCATGTAATGTGGCTCCTGTAGTTCTTGTTTATCTCAATTGTGTACGTATGTCTCCTTTTCACTCCATGTGCTTCTGGCCATTGCCTAACTCTGCTGCCATTGTATTTTTATTAGTTTTCCCACCACCCCAGGCCTGAGGTGTGAATTATGGTATTAATTGTATAAACCTATATGTGCTGCTGTGTTCTCTGTGTTGTTTACCACTCTGTGGCCCGGGTCAGGACTCAAAACGTTCCTCTGGATCAGTGCACTTACCCGGTAAAGAAAGAAAGAAAGAAAGGAAGGCAATGTTGGAAATGTAGTGTAAAAATATTGAAAAACAACAAAGTTATGAGCCAACACTGAACTGTGTGAATGCAACCTCATAACTTTGGTCATTTTCAATATTTGTATCCCACATTTACAACATAGCCATATCTTTACAGCACCTCATGAATGTGATAACTGTTATTTTTCAGATCCTATCAAAAAATTTTTTTTTTACATCCTGAAAGGTGATTTTGTGGTCCCTACAAGAAATCAGCTTTCAGGCACCAGTTAAAAATGTCCTCTGCTCTTCTTCATGAGATGGGGTCATTAGAAGACTATGTTGAAGATTTGGTGCAAAAATATTAAAAGACAGCCAAGTTATGAGCCTACATAGAATTTTGAAAATACGGACTTGTGACTTTGGTACTTTTCAATATTTTTAACCATAATTTACATATATAGTAGCCATATCTTTCCAGCACCTCTTGAATATGATAGCTGACACTTTTTGAATCCTGGCCAATATGTATTTTTACATCCCAAAAGGTGATTTTATGGTCTCTGTGTGAAATCACCTTTCACCCATTAGTTGAAAATTTTCTCTCACCTTGTTAATGAGGTGGGACCATAAGAAGGCTATGTTGGAAATTTGGTATAAAAATATTAAAAACAACAATGTTATGAGCTTGCGTTGACTTTAGTGTATGCAGGCTCATATGTTTGGTAATATTCAATAGTTTTTCTCCAGATTTTCAAAACAAACCTTTCTTTAGAGCATCTCATGAATGTGGCAACTGTCAGTTTTCAGCTCCTGCTCAAAATGTGTTTTTGCATTCTAAAAGCTGATTTCACAGTCCCTGCGCAAAATCACCTTTAGGCCAGGAGTTAAACATTTTGTCTGACTGTCGCCATGAGGCAGGACCATTTTTAATTTATTTATTTATTTAGAGATTTGGAAAAGACCTTTGAGCACAAGCTCTTATACAAAGGTTCCATGTCATAGATTGCAAAACAAAGTACAATAGGAGAAAGCAATGGTGCATCACAATGAATGACACAGCTTGAATTCAGAAACATAGAAACATAGAAGTTGATGGCAGATAACGACTGCAAGGCCCATCCAGTCTGCCCATTTCTTTTTCTACCTTATAAATGTGCCATTGGCCTTTGCTCTGTCAATGGCCTATCTATTCATACTCATCTATATTGCTTCCTTCTGTCTATCCCACACCTGTTTGAAGCCCTGCACTGTATTCATATCCACCACTTCTTGAGGTAGGCCGTTCCGTGCATCCACAACCCTTTCTGTGAAAAAGAACTTCCACACATTACCCCATAATCAGCCTCCCTCTAATCTCATGCTGTGCCCTCTTGTCCTGCTATTTTTCTTATATTGAAATATGTTAGACTCTTTCACTTTGTTAATGCCCTTAAGGTGTTTGAATGTTTCAATCATATCACCTCTCTCCCTCCTTTGCTCTAGGGTATACTTATTGAGCTGAGTTAATCTGTCCTCATATGTTTTCTGATGCAGTCCCTGCACCATTTTGGTTGCCCTTCTCTGGACTGCCTCAATTTGGTTAATGTCCTTGTGAAGGTGTGGCCTCCAGTACTGCACGCAGTACTCCAGATGTAGCCTTACCAGTGTCTTGCAAAGAGGGATTATTACCTCCCTCTTACGAGTTGTGATAACCCTACTAATACACCCCAACATCCTTCTAGCCTTACCTACTGCTTTAGTGGTCTGCTTCAATGATTTCAGGTCATCGGTGATGATAATGCCCAAGTCTCTTTCTTCCCTTGTGACTGCCAGCAACTCCCCTCCCAGCCTATAGGTAGCTTTAGCATTTCCGTTCCCTGTGTGCAAGATCTTGCACTTCTTTGTGTTAAACCCCAGTTGCTACTCTTCTGACCATTTTGCTAGTTTATCCAGATGTCTTCTCATTCTGCCCACCTCATCTGGATCATCTAATCTGTTGCAGATCTTGGTGTCATCCGCAAACAGACAAACCTTACTCTCCAGTCCGTCTGCAATGTCACTGATGAAGAGGACTGGCCCCAGGACTGATCCCTGAGGTACCCCACTTGTGACTTGCATCTCTTCTGACTGTATATTGTTTACCACCACTCTCTGTTTTCTGCCCATCAACCAGTTTGCCACCCAGTTGACCAACGTCAGACCTACCCCGGGCCTACCCAGCTTATAAACCAATCTTCTTTGTGGAACAGTATCAAAAGCTTTGCTGAAGTCAAGGTAGGCAACATCAGCTGCTCCTCCTTAGTCCACCACTCTGGTTACCCAGTTAAAGAAACCTATGAGATTAGTCTGACAGGACCTTCCTTTTGTAAACTCATGCTGTCTTGGATCCTGTGCTCCTATGGATTCTAGGTGTTGCACTATCCTTTCCTTAAGGAGTGTCTCTATAATCATGCCTACTACTGAGGTAAGACTGACTGGTCTGTAGTTCCCTGCTTCCTCCCTGCTGCCATTCTTGTGGAGCGGGATCACATGAGCCCTTCTGCAGTCTTCTGGGACTCCTCCTGTGCTCAGAGTCTCACTAAACAGTTCTGATAATGGCTCTGCTAGTTCCACCCTTAGCTCGTTTAGTACCCTGAGATGTATGTCATTAGGTCCCATTGCCTTGTCCAGCCTGAGCTTATTGAACTCTTGTAGGACCATTTCTTTTGTGAAGAGACTAGTGCACACCTCCCTCCCCCCATGTCCATGGTGCTGAGCTGTGGGCCCTGCCCTACCTTCTCTTCAGTAAATACTGAGCAGAAGTATCTATTTAGGATAGATGCTTTTACATGGTCCTACTTCTCCCATGCCCCTGACAGAATAACTCAATATATAGGTACAAGTTAAATAACAAGAAAAACACTTTATGAGAGTGGAGGGAGATAAGCAGACACAAAGTGCCATGTCAGTAGTTTAGAGGGACAGGGATAGCTGGCAGTGGGGTAAAGAAAGGAGGTATGAGAGAGAGGTATGTACTACAGTGGAGTTGAAGGGTGGGGGAAGAAGGGCAATAAGGCATAGGAGAAATGGTAGGGTGAGGGGAGGCTGAGTGGAGAGGACATGGTAGAGTAAAATGGTGGGGTGTGAGGGGGCATGGTCAGGCAGTCTGCATTAGTAGTGACTGTTAGGGAAACTCATAGGACTATGAGTTAGGGAGAGGGGGTGGCTGGTGCCAAAGGAGCATGACCCAAACTGATTGCTGAGGGAAGTCATGAGAAGGCACAGAGGGAGGGGGTACCTGAGGCCTGCCTAGTGCTTGCTGGGAGGGCAGAGAGAGCAGGTGTGGCTGAACTCAGGGGCATGTCCTCTTAGGGAGTGTTATTAGGTGCTGTTTGAAGTCAGTTTTGAATTGTGCCAGACAACTGGTGGTCAAGAGGTGCCCAGGGAGTTCATTCATCTATTGGAGAGCCCAGTAGGCAAATGCACATTGCTCAAGTGAGGTACAATGAAAGGGGATAGTCAAGACCCCTCTAGCCCTCCCTCTGGTGACCTATAACAAGTTGGCTGCCTTGACTAAATAGCCTACACAAGGTGGTGTTTTACCCAATAGAGCCTTCTTCCTAGGAGGCAAGTCTGGAATTTGACCCTGTTTCTTAATGACAGCCAGTTTGCACGTTCGTACAGAGTACATGTGTGAGTGCCATGCTCAGCATCAAGGGTGAGTCTGCAGGCTTTGTTGAGTGCCGTCTGAACCCTCATGAGTGCTGTATCTGTTGCCACCCCATAGACCACTAGTCCATAGTCAATAGTAGATATAATTGAATTGTGGACTGAGAGGTGGAGGCCCCCAGAGAGAGAGGTATTGCCTGTGCCTGTACAGAACACCAATCTTGGTATTGACTGTCTTGACCAGAGAGTCAACATGGTGTGCAAACATGAGGGTATCATCTATTATGACCCCCAGATACTTGAACAAGTGAATTTGTTCCACCAGTTCACTGCATTAGTTGGAGATGATGAGGGGTAGTGCTTATTTTTGTTGTGGGGGCTGGACATAAGCATGGCCTTGGATTTCTTGTAGTTTAGTAGCAACTTATGACTACAGAACCAACCCTCGAGTTTGGAAGAGTTCTGCAGCTCAATTGTAGGGAAGCTTGAGGACGTGCTGCTGCTCAGAGCACAGCATCATCTGCATATAGTATGAGTTTGGTGTTGCTGGCTGTGGGAAGGTCATTTAAGAAGAAGCTGAAGTAGGGCCCCAGTATTGATCCCTGGGGTATCCCTAATGATACCTCTCATGCATTGGATACTGTTTGCCCAATTTTGACACATTGATTTCTCCGTGCCAGTCTTGGAACAAACAAAGGGCATTGGGCCCCACACCCATGTTTCGCAGTTGAGTCAATAACAGGCGGTGGTTGACTGTATCTAAGGCTTTGGTGAGGTCAATAAATATAGACCCCAACAATTTGCCTTCTTCCAGGGCCTTATGTGCATAGTTCATGTAGTCCAGCAGGGCAGTGGTGGTACTGTGATTTTGTCTGAAGCCATGTCGGTTGGGACATAGTAGATTAATTTTACTGAGGTAGTTGATGAGTTGATCCACCACAATCTTTTCCTGTGCCTTGGACAGGTGGGAGAGGATCAATATGGACCTGTAGTTGGCTACCAGAGACTTGTCACCTCCTTAATGAACTGGTTATACGAGGGCCTGCTTCAAGCCACAGGAGGTGGGCCAGGGTCAGGAGACTTTATGTACAACATGGTAATGGGCACTATAAGAACATCCAGGGTGAGAGATAGAAGATTCATGTCTATCCTATCACTGCCCAGTCTGGTCTTACCTAGTATTTTCTTGATCATAGTAAGGGTCTCGTTCACCATCACCCTTTTAAAGTGAAGGTAGGGTGAGAACACTCAGTAGATACATTGTTGGAGTGGTTCAAACCAGGCTGAAAAAATGCAGGTGGTAGCACTGAGGTAAGATTGGTGAAGGCCTTATTGAAGGCTTCTGCAATAGCTAGAAGGTCTGTAGTGGGGGTGTTACTGATACTGAGCAGCTGAGGGTACTTCTTGTCCTCTTTTCCATGGATGCTTCTGTTGTTATCCCAGAATATTTCCCATTACTCCAAGAATTGCAAAGCTGGGCCTTATAATAATTGGCTTTGGCAGCTAGATTAACTTAGTTCAGCAGTTTCTGGCTGTTCTGTAGCACTGGTAGTTATGCTTGCAACCTGTGTTTCTGGCCTTCTTCCAGATTATGTCCCTTTCTTTCAGGTGGGAGAGGACCTCCCCATCAATCCAGCCATTTGTCTGCCCCCAAATTTTTCTTTTCATGAGTGGAGCATAGATGTCACAGATGGAGCTAAAGCCCTTAATGAAGCAACTGAGTGCCTGATCAAGGGTAGGTGGCCAGGTCAATAGGAGTCCAGTCGTGCAGGGCAAGGGCTGATTTGAGGGCTCCAGGTTTACCCTTCCTCATGACCCTGCTTTCATGGAGAATGGGTGGGCTTTTGGTAAACTTATTAGACCACAAGAAGGTGACTGGGGAGTGGTCACTTAGCGTGTCTGGGAGAACCTTGATCTCAGAGATCTGGGATGGTAAGCTTGCTAGGACCCAGTCAAGGAGGGTACTGTTTCCTGTCTTATATTTCTGCCTGGTGTGTCATGTTGGAGGTGGCTATCAGATCCCTGAAAGGGGCAGTCTCCTTTCCATCCCAGTTTATGTTAAAGTCCCCAGTAATGACAAGCTCCATCCCCTTTAGAAGGGTGCTTATAACATCCATAATTGTGGGGAAGCCTGCTGTGGCTTTCTTGGGGGGGTAGGTCGATTGTGGAAAGGATGAGAGTTTTGCTGTTCTGGCCGACCTGTGCCTTTATCACTACTATCTCATGGTCCTCAGCCACCCTATTTCCAGGGAGGATGGTGCACTGCAGAGAGTCCCTGGCATAGATGAGGCTTTCCCCACCTCTCTTGCCCATTCTATCAATCCTGTATATTTGGAAGCCTTTGAGGGAAACTTCACTTTCTTTAATCCTGTTGGTCAACCAGGTCTCCACTAGGCATAGGATGTCAGGGATATGGAGGGCCATCCATGCCTGTAGTTGGTCAAATTTTGAGGTTAAACTGAAGATGTTCAGTGAAGCTATTTTTAAGTCTTAACTTTATGAACACAGGGCCGTTGATGTGAGTGGGCCTGGGTTTGAGTGAATGTTGCCAGAGAGGAGCAAGAGCATAAAGATGACCTTTCTGGAAGAAAGGTGTATGCTAATTTGGCTCATATGTTCCACCGCCAAGGCTTCAGATGAATCAGGTGGTTGGACACTGATTTAATTATTAGGGTACAGCTAACCATTACTACCCCTATGTGAGGGGAGGGCATATGGCCAACTGTGTTTGTAGGGTAAGGCCGAGTGAGTCACTGCCCACAGCCAAGTGAGACAGTTTCTGAAGGTGCATTTGACAGCCATGTACTACCGAGTAGTGGTTCAGAGGGTAGTAGCAGCGACCCAGCTAGGCATCTGGTGCCAGCTGTACCAAGCCAGGTAGCAAGGAGCAGAAGTAGATAGCATCATTTGATACTGGACATTGCAGCTTGATTCAGTCATCAAGCCTGACACACTGATGTCAAAGAGATGCTGTACAGTTAATATAGCAAGGCTATGTTGAAAATTTGGTGTAAAAACATTATAAACAACACATTTATATAAATGCAGCCATGTAACTTTGGTAATTTACAATGGTAATTTACAATATTGTACCCAAATTCCTCAGCTGCAGCCCTATCGCTCTGGCCAGAATTTGTTTTGCTTTTGTTACAGTTGTTTACTTTTTAGTCTTGCGTTGTTTTCTTTTTATATTCTTGTTAATTTTCTTTCCTATCTACTCCCTCCTAAGTAGGTTGCTCAACAGGTTTTAAAGGAGGGGAGGTTAACTCCCTTATTCCCTTAATTTATCGAATAGAATCCCTCACAGCTAAAGCAACATCATCCCTTGGAGTAGACGTTAACTGATGTGCTACATCAGTAACTTTGGAGAATCTCATTTTTCTATTTGAAATTTCTGGTTTGTTTGAATTTTCTCTTACCATAAATATTTGTATCATTTTACCATTTCTTGTGAACATCTCAATTTAATATAAAGTTTGCCAACTTAAAACCTTTAAAACTTAGTTGTCAAACATCTTCTAATAGTAAAACATATTTAACATTTTATATACTTCTTTCCTCATTCTGCAATATCAGGCCCTCCTCCCAAGCCATATTACTTGGTTACTTGGTTTGTTGGACAAAAGGAGGCCACAGCCCATTGAGATTTGTCCTCCACATGTGTGGATCATTGTGTACGGTGCTATTCTAATAACCATTTATCTATTTTGTTTTTGAAAATCATAATAGTAGGAGAATTGACAATATCTTGTGGTAATGTATTCCATAACATTGGAGTTCTAAGAGTAAAGAAGTTTTGTCTTTTGTTAGTATTACAATTTTTAATGTCGATTTGTTTATTATGTATCCGAGCAACAATTTTTCTGTTGGATAATGCTAAGCCACTTTGTTCCCTTAGAATAGGAGATTTCATCATTCTAAATAACTGTAAAAGATCACCTCTTGTTGTTGGTTAGAAAAATACAGAGATTAATTCAGTACTCCACTGGTTCAGTTACAGTATAGATGAAATAACTAATAAAATGAAGAAACACAGAAACAAAGAAAGTGATGTTAGAAAGAGACAGAGGGTCTATCAAGTATGATCCTAAAATTACCCCCGAGATCTAGTGTCAGTCAGGGACCTAATGCTCCCCCACCTTCATTATCGGTGTCCTTACTCTTTCCACCCTTGCTTGAAACCCTCCATGGTCCTAGAGTCCACCACCTTGGTGATAAGACTGTTCCATGTTTGCTGTATGCTTTGTTACACTTGTTTCTTTGTTTTTTTGGTTTGAGCTGTCACAAATGGCTTCCAGATTTTGCTCTTCTGAAGTAGAACTATGTGTAACCCCATTTAGCCTGTACACTGTCTAGAGGTTACATTTCTGTAAGTGCACTGCTTTGTACTTCTTTGCATTAAACTTCAGCTGCCACACATTAGACCATCTTTCTAGCCTTTCTGTGGTCTTCCTTATGCTCCCTTTCTCCCTCTGCATTGTCCACCCTACTGCTAAGCTTAGTGCCATTGGCAAAAAGGGGAAGATTACCCTGAATTCCCTCACCGATGACACTAATGAACATGTTGAAGGGGACTTAGCCCAGGACCAATCCTTGAGGTTCCCCACTTGTAATATCCCTCTCTGTTGATCGTACCACTTTTAAAACAATCCATTGTTTCCTGCCCCAAGTCAATTCCCCAGCCACTGAATTATGTCCTTTGCCATTCCAAGGTCCTCCAACTTCTTCAGCAGGCACCTATGAGGCACCATGTCAAATACTTTACTGAAATTAAAGCAGAGGAGGTCCACAGCTCTATAGTCACCCAATTAAAAAAGACATTAAGGCTGGTTTGACATGATCTCCCTGCCAGAAATCCTTGTTGTTTATTGTCCTGAAGACCGTTTACTTTCAGGTATTCCATGAGGTTCTGCTTGATAAGGGTCTCCATCCACTTTCCTACAGCAGATGTGAGTCTAACTGGCCTGTAATTTACTGCCGTCTCCCTGTCCTCCATCTGTAGTGAGCTATTGGACAGATATGCAAGGGAGTCTGTGAGTTCTTCTGCTAACTCCTTTAGTACTCTTGTATGCATCTTGTCTGGGCCAGGAACTTTACCCAGCATGAGGGCCACCAAGCCTTTCCGGATCCTGTCTGTGGTGAATACTAGAGTTTCCATCCTTTGGATTCCTCTAGTGGCTATATTAGTGCTGTTATCAGTTAAGGGGACGTCTCCCTCCCTCCCTGGTGAATATGGAAAATAAATATTTATTTAGAACTGCTACATGAAATGCTGCATGTCAATAATTTTTCAGTCAATTCCACTTTCATAAGAGGTGTAGTAATATTCTACATGCTGTTTGGAATCGATTCTCAATTCTTTCAAATGCTGAGTTGTTAATTTTGCAGCAAGGGTCAAAAACTGAAAAGGCAGTCCCATGTTAGAGTTAAAACACTTTGTATTGTACAAGAGCAGGCATTCTCCCTTTAAAGATAATGCAGCTGTATAAACTGGAATCTTCAATTCTGTCTACCTCCATAGAAAAAGCAAAGTCGAGGATGATGATCCTTTTTCTGAAACAAAACCTGGATCCAAAGTTAAATTAGAAGGGAATGTAAGATACCATCCCTTAGACAAAATTTTTTTTTTTTAGGCATAATTCCGTTATGTATAAGGGTAAATGAAAGATCATTCACATAATTCCATAAGTTCAATGTACAAATAAATATAAAATGAAGAAAAAAGAATTGCAAGAACATGAAAAAGTAAAACATTACAAATTCTTGCTATTAGCAGCATTCTTTAAGTATGTAATTTTATAGCTACTAAACCACTAATCAGTTTTTATAAAGTGAGAAATACCCAGACAAGTTGTTTTATTTATGAGTCAAAGGATTTTATGAAGTGTGCAGATAACCTCCTATCAGTATACCTCTGCAGTACTTATATCTTTTTCATTGTAATAACATGTGCAAGGAAACTAATTGACCTAAATACACACAGTCCACAAGCCTCACAGTGTTCCCTTGCTTGACAAGGGCTTACAAAATGCAATTTTCATAATTTTTCTTTCATACGTTTCCTGGGGGATGGGAACATCAATCCTCAGATTGATGAGCTGATTGTCAGATCCCTTCCCCTTCCTAGTGCCTTGCAATGAAAGCTCTGCACCCATGACACTCCCACGATCATATATTTTGTGATGTACAAGTTTGTTGAGTGTGGGGGCATGTTCTATTTATTTCAGTGGTGGTGGTGATGGGGGGTGATTTCAATTACCTTTTTTTATACTGTAGTGGTTCTTCTTATTTAAATCAATACTGCCGCTCAAGTAGCAGACAGCATTGAAGGCAAGGGGCTGAAGATTGGAGAAGTGCTGGTTAAGATCCCGATCTGATGGGGACAAGTTTATTTTGATGTCTCATTACAGGGAGTGTCAAACAGCAATTACCCACAAGAAGGCAGAGTTCCTGTCCAGGGAGATTGCTGCAGCAGTTAACAGACCAGACCAGCTCTTCCAGACTGCCAACAGGCTGTGTAATGTGGCTTGTCCTCAACCCATTAGAGCCTTTTCACAATTTAATCATTATAAGTTGGTTCTGTCTTTTTCTAAGATCTCCTTTATCAGATATGGGATCCAGTCGGCTCCCTTCATTGGGGCTTGCAGTCACAAGCCTGTGTTTGTCATGGGCACTCCACTGGTCTTGTCTGACTTTGATCAGTTGGCAGTTGAGGATGTTGCTAGGGTCATTCAGGAGTTGAAGCACTCCTACTAGAGTTTTGACCTTGGTCCAGCTGCCTTCTTGTAGGCTGCATTGATTTCATTGGCCCAGTCCTCGAGAGGATAGTCCGGTGTTCTTTAGTGAGAGGGGTCTTTCCTGAGCCCCTTAAGGAGGAGGTGGTGAGACCCTTCTTGAAAAAACTATTGCTAGACCCAGACTGCCAGGCAAATTACAGACCTTTCTCTAACCTAAGCTTCTTGGGGAAGGTTATTGAGACAGTGGTGGTTTTTAAACTGGAGGCCAGTTTGTCAACTCACCACATCTATGACCCTCTCCAGTCAAGAAAAGGCACAGTATTGAGACTGCCTTGGTTATGGTGCTTAATGATCTCCTGGTGGTGAGCAATAGAGGATAGTGTTCCATTCTTGTTCTTCTTGACCCCATGGCTGCTTTTGACACCATGGATCATGGGGTGCTCTTGAATCAGCAGTGGGTTCATTGAGGACTTTCTGTCGTGGTCCTCAACCAGTTTCATTCTTTCCTCACCAGCAGGATACAGAGAGTGATCTTGGGGGCTTTTTCCTCTAGGCCACTGCCCCTGCTGTATAGGGTACTGCAGGGTTCCATTTTGTCCCCCATCATGTATCCTCCTTTCCTGACCTTAAGCACTTATTCAGACCAGCCCCAGCCCCAGCCTCTTCCTGCACCTGCCTATTCTTAGCACCTTTTCTCTCTTCTTCTTAAGCCATTATGTGCATTCTGTGATTTTGCTCCTTATGGCTGTTATCCTCTAATTATGTTTCAGTTTAATTTTGTAAATATTTGTATATACACTCTGTTTCATATTGTGTATTACTATATGCTAGTAGCAATTTATATGTACAACTGAGTACCTCTTTTGTTATATAATATTTGCCCTCTGTTTGTATTTGTACCTCCTTCCCTTGCAGGTACCTGGAAATGAGCTTTGCTCTTGGTACCTTTCCCAGTTATCAAAATTGTAAATAAATAAATAAAATAAAAATAAATGTTGTTCACAGTGTATATGCTTTCATTAGGGGACATTATACGACTGTACAGACTGAGTTTTTATTGTTATGCTGATGATATTCCACTGCACCTGTCTTTTGCACCTGAACAACTGGAAGTGGTCTCAGTTTTCAATTAGTGCTTTGCTAAAATCCAAGACTGGTTGAGTGTCAACTGGTTGAGGTTAAATCTGGATAAAACAGAAGTAATGGTCTTGGAATGTGGTTTCCCAAGGCTTGGTGTGTAGGCTGGTCTGGACATCAGGGTTAGGCTTGGAGACTCCCAGCTTCTCACCTCTTCTAAATTGAGAAATCTTGGCATTTTTCTTGATAGCGGCCTGATACTTGAATTTTTGGTGTTGGCCGTGGTCCAGAGTGGCTTTTATCATCAAGGAAACATCAGCAGGATTAAACGCCTGATTTCCTCAGGTGATCTGCCATCACTAGTCCATGCCTTTGCAGCATCATGGCTTGCTTACTGCAATGCCCTTTAGCTAGGGCTATCTGGTTTGATATTTGTCACCTACAACTATTGCAGAATTTGGCAGCTAGGTTGTTGACTGGTATTTTGAGGTCATGCCATATTACGCCTGTGCTGCACTCCCTAGACTGGCTCCCTATTAGGTGGCAGATCACATTTAAGGTCATGTTGCAGCCCTATAAATCCCTACATGGTTTGGGGCCTGGCTACCTGCAAGACCTCCTAGGCCTACAAAACCCATCTTGTCCCCTTCGGTCAGCTGAAGAGTGCCTCCTAGAGATTCTCAGGGTTCATTTGAAGTCATCTGGCGCTCATGCATTTTCAGTTACAGCTCCTATCCTATGGAATTTACTGCCTGGGTTGCTTAGGGAGGCCCCCTCATTTAGTGTATTCAAGAGGGATCTGAAACCCTTTGCATATAATAAAGCCTTTCCCTCCTTTTAACTTATCTTACCCTATTGTGCTTGTTTATATTTTATGTATATTTTATTCCTTGCCAATATTGTTTGGGTATCTGTAATGTGCCTAGAGTCGCAATGAAGATTACAGCTCTAACAAATTACTAATTTACTAAATTAAGTAGCATGGCTCATGTTACTTGAGCAGTGGCACTGATTTAAAGTGGGTGAACCCCTAAAATATAAAACATCTATCCCTGTTGAAATCAATGTGTGATCTACAAACTCATACATCACAAAACATATGAGTGCAGGGCAGAGCTTTCATTGCAAGGTATAAAGAAGGAAAAGGAATCTGGCTGCCAGGTCCTCAGTACAAGGATTTATGATCCCTTCCCCCTTGAAAAGTATGAAGAATAAAATTATGAAAATTATGTTTTGTAAGTCCTTGATTGGTAAATAAACACTGGGGGCTTGAAGGCTGCACTTAAATGATGTTCTTTACACTGTCAGTAAAACCACAGTAAGCCCTTAAAACCTTAGTAAAAAGGTAACTTCAGACTCAGGGACTCAGTACCAAACAAACCAAGGCACAGTAGTAAGCAAGCCATTTGCAAACACAGAGACATCACATTAAACCTTTCTTTTAATCAGACCACAGGGGTCACACAAAACAATGCTTTATCCATACGTTAGAGGAATATAAGCTCCATAAAGGTTAAAAAAAAAAGCAAGACTAAAAATACATCTGTTCTTTTCTGCAACAAACTCAAGGTTGTATCTAATCTGTGTCTACACCTTCTCAGACTGCAAACAGCATTTGACATCACTATAATACCTCACTCAGTTTCTCTTATCTTTATTTCAAACTCATACTTCACAAACTGTATGAGTGTGGGGGCAGACTACAAAGCAATAAACTGGTCCATCAAATATACCCTGTAAAGTGTTTTTTTTCTGAAAGTTTATCACTGAAATCAGCCAAGTTGCCACACTGCCAAAAAGTGTGACCATGTATAAGCATGACTATAACTCGTACATGTCAACACAGCAGCCAGAGTGAAATACTTCCCGAACTGTTAATGGTCAGAGATCAATACCTACCATATGTGTAGAGTTGACAATGAAATATGTAACTCTCAGTTTCTCAGAAAATAAACCAGACTAAAAAAATCTACGAAAGGGTAGCACTATGATAAAACAGTAAAGTACACGTTTCAAATGATCTCATAATAATCATATAGTAATCTTTGCTTTAGATCCAAAGTAGTCCATAACTAGCCACTGTAACTTTTAAAACTCACGCTGGTATGGTTATACAGCAATTTCAAGTCTCTGTATCTGTTACAAAGTCAAGTCTCTAAAAGCTTATATATGGACTCCACTGGTTCAGTGTTTAAGGATCCTTTAATCCTTTGCTCACTTTCCTTTCTCATCTTTTTCTCCTCCTTTTACTTTTTCTTTCTTTGCCTCCGGCTCCTTTCATTCTTGACTTTCACTCTTGCAGTGTTTGTAGGGCCCACAGGGCACACAGAGTGTCATTATAGGCAACAATCTCCACTCATTCCTCCCCTTTTTCTGTTGGTTTGTTTTTTAATTTTCTCTTATGGTGGGCTCCTTCTGCTTGGCAGCCCCAGCCCCATCACCCTGGTGCACCCCAGGACTTACCTTACCTCCTTGTTCCCCAAGAACTTTCCCATTCCAGTAGAAATAGTTTGGCTCCCCAACTCCTACCTGGAATGGATCAAGTGTGAAGTCAGTGCCTGGGTAGCCAGCTGTGGGGCTTACAAGTAGCTGACATCATCCTGCCAGTCATGGCATTTTTCTTGTTCATTTCCTTGTTGTCACAGGGTGTGAGTGGCTAGGGAATGCAAGCATGCACTCATAGAAACATAGAAACATAGACTTTGATGGCAGATAAGAACCGCTAGGCCCATCTAGTCTGCCCATTTCCCTACCTATACGATAGCCCGCAGATCCTAGTTAACCAACAGCCTATTTCTTCCTACCCCCCACAAGAATTGCCTTATGTCTGTCCCATGCATTCTTGAATTCTCCCACAGTTTTAGACCACACAACCTCCTCAGGAAGGCTGTTCCATGCATCCACTACCCTCTCTGTGAAATAATACTTCCTCCATTGCCCTAGAACCGCCCTCCTTCTATCTTTAAATTGTGTCCCCTTGTTCTTGCAAGCCTCTTTTTCTGAAAGATGCTACCCTCTTGGACTTTGTTGATTCCACTGGGGTGCCTAAAAGTTTCTATCATGTCCCCCTCTCCTTCTTTCCTCAAGGGTATACATATTAAGCTCCTTTAGTCTCTCCTCACGGCTTCTCTTGCAGACCCTGCACCATTTAGTTGCCCTCCTCCGGACTGCCTCTATCCAGTCTATGTCCTTGCGGAGATGGGGTCTCCAGAACTGGACACAGTACTCCAGATGGGGTCTCACCAGCTGTCTGTACAGAGGATAACAACTTCCTGTTTTCTGATGATGATGCCTCTCCCTATACATCCCAGTATACCCCAGCCCTCCCTACTGCCTTCTCACATTGCTTGCTAACCTTAAGGTCATCTGATATGATTACCCCCGGTCCCTTTCCTTTTTTGTTGTTGTTACTACCTCCCCCCATTGTGTATTCTTCCCCTGAGTTCTTGTTTCCAAGGTGCATTATTTTGCACTTCTTTGCATTGAATCCTAGCTGCCATATTTCTGACCATTCCTCCAACCTTGCCAAGTCCCTTCTCATCCTTTCCACGCCTCCTTGGTATCAACCCAGTTGCAGATCTTTGTGTCATCTGCAAAAGGCATACTTTCCTTCCAGTCCCTCTGCAATGTCACTGATGAAGACATTAAAAGGACTAGACCCAATACTGAACCCTGTGGTACCCACAGTAACCCCCTTTCTTCAAGTGGACTCCATTTACAATTACCTTCTGTGTCCTGTTGTCCAGCCAATGTTTTACCCAGGCTACCACCCTGGGTCCCACTCCCAAGCTGGTTAATTTGACTATTAATCTTTTGTGTGGGACTGTGTCAAATGCCTTGCTAAATTCTAGGTAGGCCATGTTCACAGCCCCTCCCTGGTCTACTACTTTGGTCACCCAGTCAAATAAATCTATTAGATTCGTTTGACACGACCTTCCCACTGTGAACCCATGCTGCCTTGGATCCTGTGTTCCACTGGCCTCTAGGTACTCAACTATTCTTTCCTTCAGAAGTGACTCCATCACTTTCCCTACCACAGAGGTCAGACTGACAGGTCTGTAGTTTCCTGCCTCTGTCTTGGACCCACTTTTGTGAAGGGGAATCACATCCGCCTTCCTCCAGTCATCGGGTACCACACCATCCTCCCATGATTTATTAAAAAGAGTAGCAAGTGGTTTCACTAGTTCCTCCCTTAATTCTTTTAGAATTCTGGGGTGAATTCCATCAGGACCCATTTCTTTGTCCACCTTCAGTTTTAGGAGTTCTTGCAGAACCCTTTCTTCTGTGAAAGGACTGGGATCGACCCCCTATCAAGAGTGCTTCTGTTAATTGGATTAGACACTTCCCCCTCTTCTTTTGTGAATACTGAGCAGAAATATTCATTCAGTATTCCTGCTTTTTCACTATCCCCCTCTGCCCACCCACCGTTCATTGTATTCAGCCTCACTATCCCTCCCTTTGTCTTTCTACGCTCGCTGATGTACCTATAAAAGGTTTTATCCCCCTTCTTAACTGAGTTGGCTATCTTTTCCTCAGTTTGGGCCTTTGCTATTCTGACTTCCCTCCCTGCTTCCTTCTGCCTTAACTGGTACAGCTCTCTGTCCTGCTCCTTCTGTGTTTCCGTATACTTCCGGAATGCTATCTTTTTCTTCCTGACTTTCACAGCCACCTCTTTTGAGAACCATAGTGGCTTTTTCTTTCGTTTTGATTTGCCTCTGTGTTGGCAGTTTTAATACTTCCCCATTGTTGCTCCACACCTCCTTCTAGCCTGTTTGCTAGTGCTTTTCTGAGGCACTCTCCCATCTTGTCAAAGTTAGCCCTCCTAAAGTCCAGTACCCTCACTTTGTATGGCTTGACTCTGTAGCTGAGTTTAACGTGAACCACACTGTTTGATGGTCACTTGTCCCCAGGTGGCAACCTGCTTCTAGATCTGAGATCCTCTCACTGCCCCCATTTGAGAGTATGAGGTCTAAGATTGCTCCCTCACGAGTGGGTTCCAAAACTAGCTGTCTAATGCCTGCCACCTGTAGGGCATCAAGAATGACCCTGCTCTTGGATGTGGCTGCAGCAAATGTGCTCCAGTTAACATCTGGCATATTCAGGTCTCCCATCAACAGTATCTCCCCTTTCTCTGCCATTCTAAGAATGCCTTCTATCATATCCTTGTCCATTCCTTCCCCCTGACATGGGGATCTGTACACAACCCCTGTGCGGATTGTGGTACCCTTTACAGTCTCCAAGGTGACCCACAGTGCCTCCTCTCCTCCCTGTTTACTCTTTTGTTCAGTTGCTTTTATCCCTTCCTTTACACAGAGAGCTACTCCTCCCCCTCTTCTCCCCTGCCTGTCTCTCCTGTAGGTTATGTACCCTGATATGTTAACATCCCAGTCATGGTTCTCTGTGTACCATGTTTCTGTGACTGCTACGATATCCAGACATCCCTCTTCCATTAAGGCCATCAGCTCAGGGAGCTTGTTGCCCAGACTACGGGCATTGGTACTCATTACCCTCCATTTCCTGATGGTCTTACTCCCTTTTGCCCATCCCTGTCCTTTTGCCTTTGTCACTTTCTCCATTTACCTGCCCTTCTCCCTATCGACACCTCTATGTTGGTGTTTGCTGCACTTACTACCTTGATTATTTGGGGGCTAGGATTTTCCTGCTCCTTTCCAGTGCTCCCCTTGGATAGTTTAAAAGCTTGCCAATGGAGCATTTAAACCTATCACCTAGGATTCTGGTTCCCCTCCCGGACAGATGCAGCCCATCATGCCATGTGTGGCTTGCATTACTCCAGGTCATCCCCAGTCCCAATGAAGCCAAATCCCTGGGCTCCACACCAGTTTTCAACCACTGATTGAATCCCATGGTGTGGAACGCCCTAGCCTCTCCTATGCCATAGATGGGTAGCACCTCCGAGATGGTTACCGTGCGTGCTACTTGACTAAGGCCCCTCCCCAATTCCACAAACTCTTCCTGCACTTCTCTAATCCCTTTCTTAGCCAGGTCATTTGTCCCTAGGTGGACAATGACATCCAGCTCCCTCCCGTGCAGCTGCTCTGGCAATCCTGAGGATTCGCTCCCTGTCCCTCCAAGCCATGGCGCCAGGCAGGCACCTTACCTCCCTCTCCCCTTCCTCCCCAGTTCTACCTTCCTAACAATGGAGTCCCCCACCAGGAGTTGTTTCCTTCCCCATGCAGGGTCCCCTGCCACCCTCCTGTGGGTCTCCTTTGTGGAGGTTCCCAGCATCCTCCTTGGTCTCCACTGTGGGTGCCTCCATAGAGGAACCACACTTTGCCAGATTGGCATAGGAATTGTGGAGAGGTACAATGGGAGGGATGCACCTCTGTTCCACCACCCTCACCCTCCCTGAGCCCACTGTGGTCCAACTGCTCCTCTTTCTTGGCAACCTCTGAGGCAACGGCAGTGGCACTGGGTGTCCCTGGATGGAAGAGGAGGTCCCACAAATCCTGGCCAACTCAGCCTGGAGATGAGCAACCTCCTCCCTCAGCCCAGAGAGGTGCCTGCAGATGGGACAACACAGCATCCTCCAGAACAACTCCTGGAAGACTGCTGCTCCACAGCCACTGCACTGCACTACTCCAATCATGTCTTATTTCTGGCCCCTTAACTATTTGCAATCCTTACTCTTTCTTCTGTTTTTTTTTTCTCTCTCTCTCTTTACTTTCTGCCTGTGTGCCCTTTAAGCTCCTGATTGTCCTGTTCTGAGACAAGAATATCCTATATTTCGCAGTAGACCACTTACTTGCTCAGAGGCAGACCTCCAGCAGCTAGAGGGGGCTGGAGAGCTACTCTTGCCCTTCTAGGATGGTGGGTCCTTGGTGGTTCTGTGATCACTCACTTCCTGCCCCTAAACAGGAAGTTCCTGTTGTCAGTCAAATCCTGTGCCTATAAAAATAAAGCTAGCTTTGAGTGGGTGGGAGGGAAGGAGGGCAATATAGTCCCAGCAGAGAAGTTCAGTCACACAGCAGTCCTTTCTCCTGGTGTCTTCTGCCAAGCTATTAGTAGAAACTTTCTAAGGCAGTCTTTAAATGTAGCTTCCTTCTAGCTAAGCCTCCCCCTACTTACCAGATCTTTCTACATGTAATTTAAACCTCACAGCAGTTAAGTCCTTTCAGTCACCTGATATTTACACCTAGATAACTCTTCAGATACCCATTCAGTTCAGTTAACCTAAACCACACTTTTTTTTTGTATGTTAGTTTTTTTACCCTAAATTAAAGGTCAAATACAAAAGTTCTACTTTAGTCCCAGCAGAGAAGTTCAGTCACACAGCAGTCCTTTCTCCTGGTGTCTTCTGCCAAGCACTCATGTTAATGTACGCAATGTGGCTGATGTCCTTCTGTCCACTAGGAGCTTTAATTGTACTGCCACCTGTGGTCACCCAGGTCATAGTACAGCAGTGGAACTGACTGCCCTCCTTGCTTGGAAGAGTAGAGCATCCTCTACAAAGCTCAGTCCTCCTCTCCCCAGCTAGCCTCCAATGACTTGTGTTCACTTCCAAACTAGGGTTGCCAGCATCTCGAACAATAGCGTTACATCTGTGCTGTAAAACTGCGCACCATCATCCCTTAAACACCACACTGAAAAGCCTGTCAGGTTAATAGAGAGACATTTCTGAGGATGAACTAGGGCAAACTAGGGGAATATTAAAGAAAACTGCCACAGATTTGCCAAGGCAATGGTGGCATACGTTTTCTGTCATACTATCACACATTATATTGTATCAGCTCATCGTTATCAGTCCTGCCATCTCCTTCTCCCCAAACTGTGTTGAACCTATGAAACAGCATACAGGAAGAAACAGTGCAAGCATTTAAGGTACGCCTAGTCAAATTTCTGCTTGCCGAGCGGATCACTGGATACTCTGGGTAGTAGAGTAGATATGAAACTCAGCTATATTACTATGTGCTTGGATGGTGTACTTAGAAAAATCTGCTTTGAATAGTAAATCATAGATAAGGAACCAAGAATCTCTTCAGACATTAAATTACAAGTAATTTGTCTAATTTATTAGGCAACACTTATTAATAAAAATGTACACCTTGCAGGGAAATGCTGAAGAAATGTCCAGTCTTGTAGGTCCATTTGGATTTTTAAAGAAAACTACATTCTATCTAATTGGACAATGCTAGGTCTCCGTGAATTGCAGCAAATGGTGGCACAAACTGCCATGTCAAGTGTCCCTTTTCTTAATTTTAAGTCTGGTATTGCAGTTTTTGTATTTAAATAAAATACATAATGGTAAACATCATTAAAGGGGAACTCTTATAGAGTCCTTAAGTACAGCAGCAGCTGAAGAAATGCCCAATTAGGGCTTTTAACATAAAAGTAAATTTTTATTTACTTGCTGTCTTAGAATTTTAATTTAAAAGATCCACTCTTTCCATAATAGCCACAGAGCCCAGGGCAGACATCTTGCAAACTCCAGGCAACTTCTGCTGTGAAGGTTATGCTAATGAGGGCTACCAAAAAATGACAGATGTCGGTAGCCCACATTAGCCTAATCTTCAAGGCAGAAGCCGCCCGGGGTATGCGAGATGTCTGCCTGGAACTCTGTGGCCATTATGGAAAGAATGGATCTTTTTAGTTAAAATTCTGAGGCAGTGAGTAAATAAAAAAATAAGTTTATGTTAATAGCCCTAATCAGGCATTTCTGTAGCTGCTTCTGCACTTAGGGACTCTATAGGAGTTTTCCTTTAAACAGGGCTGTGGCAAGGTTTTCATTAATATTCTCAGATGTATATGACTACCTATACTGTAGTTCAGCATAATTTTTCTTGTGACTGCATTGAAACTGCCTACAACAAATACTGCTTCATGGTCTTATGGGTCACTAGGTATCAGGGCTATTTACAGGTCACAGTACTTACATTCCAGCACACAGAACATAAATGTGGAACCATATACAGTGTACAGATCTGAATACAAACAAGACCAGTAGGAATCAACATGGGGATTGCAAAGTGCATACTGAGGTAATGAATATGCAAAGATTACAATGAACTGGTTTTACATCATTAGCTGTGATGTGTTTGCTCCTTGCATTTCCCAAAGTATGATTGCTTGTTATATATACTATAATAATAATAATATACTTTGTTGTGCGCCTTTTGAGTTTCAAGGCGCAGTACAATAAGATAAAAATACAAAAATCAGTATCATAAAACCAAACAGAATCAAATCAGACAACAATACAACCATAGACTTTTTCCAAAAGAAAAATTCCAAAGCCTGTTTAAACCTCCCCACAGTCATGCACTCCCTAATCTGATGGGGTAGAGAATTCCAAAGGGAAGGGTCACAAATATAAAAGCACCGGCCCCATCAGATTTTAAAATCACCCTTGCAATTTCTAGCAACCCCTCATCGGCTGAGCGGAGTAATCTCACAGAGTGGTTAGGAATCAGGGAGTTCTTTCAGGTAATCAGGGCACAGATCATGCAAGGCTTAAAAGTCAGTAATCCGACTTCAAAGATGATCCGCCACTGAACTGGAAGCCAGTGCAGATCAGATGTAACTAGCTTCAACTGAAAATGTTTGTTATCATCAGTTTGGGCTCAACTAATGATCATGTCATTTTTTTTTCAGTTTTGACCTAATCTTATTTCAGGTGTGGCAAGGCATTATATTTGCAACTGAGGAAATTAACAAGAGCCAGACTTTGCTACCAAACATCACATTGGGGCTTGCAATGTATGATTCATACAACACAGTTTCTAGAGCCCTGGAGGGCACATTCTGGTTACTTTCTGGGCAACGAGAGCCAGTTCCTAATTACCTTTGTCAAACAAGGTCCCCAGTGGTGGCTATACTTGGAGATGCAGGTTCTCGGAATTCAATTGCTATGGCTGGAATTTTGGGGCTCTACAAATATCCACAGGTACATATTTTTTTCTATACCTTCAGCTTGTACAATAGTGCAAAGGAGTGGAAAGTGCAAGAAAGGACACAGTTAAGCATTACCTGAGAGTATCGTAGTCAGGAAGAATTACTCCCCAACTTTCCAGAACTTGGAAGTGGCCAAAAGCCCTGTTTAAAACTATGACTATGAACGATTCTCCTGTAGCTTAATGCTATAAAGCTTCACTTTGAAATAGCTCTTACAGAAGGATATCAGTTGTAATTTTGGTTATATTTCCAGTGTTTTTCTGTTGACCAGCTAGAAGTCTGACTGAAAGTTGTCTAGAATTTTGAATACCAGTACCGAGTCTGGGATGGCAGTGACATTAATCTCTAGTTTAAGATATCACACAGTAGGTGTTTCCATCTTTGAACATATGCATAATTAAGCATTATGGTATACAATGGCAAGAAAAAATTCTGGACTCTGGTCAGTGTGAGCCTGAGACAGTGATATTATTACACAATAACATCATTGTCATTGATTTAGCATTAGCAGCCTTTGCTTTTCTCTTCAGAAACAAAGAAATACTGTCTCACTTAAAATCTACTAAAAATATATGTATATTTTATTTTGTACAACATCAAGCCACTGTATAATTGCAAAAAGACACTCCAAGGTGTGTGTTATTGTGTAGTAACGTCAGTCTTGGGGTGGTGAAAGCACTCAGCTTTGTCTCATGCTTCAACCCACCCTAGCAGTGATGTTATCATACAATAACACACACCTTGCCATGCCTTATTGTTTAATTACCCATCAAGCAGCAAAATGGCCTTCCTGACCTTGATCACTCAGTTTAACCATCTGGTTCAATTTGAATCTAACGTTCCATGTCTTTTAATGTAATTTTTAGATGTTCCCCTCTCCGTTCCATCCATCATCTGAATTAATTATTGTTAATGATGTTTCTTCTGGTAACGTTCTTATGCTTTCTGGTGCTCCTTGGGATTCTATCAGGGTTTGATTTTTTTTCAGTTTTTTCTTTTTAATGTATGCAATAAGAAATAAGCCACTCCTGGCTGTGGTTCAAAGGTTTGATGCACAACTAAGGGACAAAAGGGCACAAGGCCAAAGGTTGAGGGTTCATATGGCCCTGGGAAGTGCATGGAAATCCTTTATTTAACATCCTGGGGTGGCTAATGTTGCATATACAATGTAGTGTTTTAGGTTATAGTGTAATGAACGCTCCAGAAATAAGTTTGTTTGGATATAATCAATTATTTACAAATAACCTAATTGTTTAAATAGTTTCACTTAACAGACATTGACATATTCTGTTTGTTGAGTGCTAGAGAGATAGAGGCTTTGACGTTGTGCTGATTAGGAGGTTCAACCCAGCAATATAAGGTGTAGTTCTAGGCAAAGGGACAGAGAGGTGTTCTGGTCAGTAATCTGGTTACACGTACCACAGTGACTTTGCACTGAAGTTAGACAACAGAGGCAATATCTAATCATGCATTAGTAGTGTTTAAGCCATGGTTTGGTGAAGGCATTTAGCTAATATGCTTTCATTAACTTTTCACCAGGTCATAGGCTCATACAAATTGTTAATAATATGACAGTCATAAATGTGATAGAAAATATAATATAGTAAAATTCTATAAAACATAATTCATACACACAGTATCTTAAGATGCTCCATGAAGTTGGTAAAAATGAGACACAGATGGCAGAGTCATTGAAAATACAATGCTATGAGATGTGAAAAACAGGAATCAATGAAACTGTGGACTTAGTGGCTGACAAAAGGGCAAAACATATGAGTTTTGAGATGACATTTGAAAAGATGAAGGGAGTCATGATGGTACAGACAGAGAACATTTCAGAGATTGGGCCAGCAATGGAAACAGTTCTGCCAATTACAGTAGATAGAATGTGGGACACACTGGAAGGATAGCTGGAAAGGAGCAGCAAAGGGAGTGAGCAGGAGACCGGATCAGGGAGGTTGGTCGCAGTGGAACCTAGGTGGATCCCTAAGACAAGGAGGGGAATTTTGAAGGTGATACTGAAATGGATAAGGAATCCCTTGAGGTCTCAAAGAATAGGAATGATCTAGCTACATTTTTAACATATTTGACGAAGTAAGAAGTTGTATTATGGGGAGACTGAAGTCTTAACAGTAATGGTTAGATAGAATAAAGAAAACAAAATGTGTGTGATTGATGGGAACAGACACCAAAGTATGGAGTGAGATGTATGGGAGGTGTTACAAGGATAATAGGAGTAAGACATACAAATGATTATTTGTTAAGAAAATGAGAGTTTAGGGTGAAAGACAATGCTTTGGCCACACAGGAGGTGAGTTTGAGGACAGAGGTGAGATCATAGTTGAGGAGCTGTATGGAGGAGATGTAATTTGAATTGTTATTTATCTTTCTGCTACAGAGTAAGAGCTTGGTCTTCGAAACAATAAAGCTGTGCGATATACAGCTGGAGGTGGGCATTGATACTGACTGTGCAGAATGATTAGTAGATAAAGCAAGGCAAGGCAAGATTTATTTAAAAAGACACTCATCCCTGTGGCTTTGGGCACCCTACAAACAGATCAAACTCAAAACCGAACAAGCAACAAATCAGATACAATAAATTAGGTCACACAATATAATTAGAATATATCATAAAATAACTATAAATAAATACTTCATAAATATCTAAAATTTCAAATCTAAAAAGGCCTGTGACCAGATTTGATCACAAAGGACAGCCTGGATAGGGATCATCATCCAAAATCCAGGAAGGCTTGATTATACAAAAAGGCATTGTGGTGGGCTTTAAATACTTCAATTGAAGGGGCCTCTCTTACAGCTGGAGGTAGTGAATTCCACAGGATGGGGCAGGTGACACTAAAAGCTCTGTCACCAGCAGTTTTTAACCTCATCATGGGAATCGCAAGGAGGCCCCTAGAGGAGGAGCAGGGGAGCGGACTGAGACAGCAGGTGTAAGAAGATTTTTCAGGTAGCCAGGGCCCAGTTCATGTAGGGCCTTAAAGGTGAACAAGCCCACCTTAAAAAGGACCCTCTACCTAACTGGCAGCAAGTGCAGTTCATGCAGCACTGGGGTGATGTGGCAATACTTACACTGCCCCATCAACAGCCTGGCTGCTCCATTCTGCACCAGCTGCAAACAGTTTAGAGTGCCTCCCGAGACCCCAAGATACAGCACATTACAGTAACCAAGCCTAAATGTCACAAAAGCATGCACCAAGGTAGGGAGGGACAGAAATGGAACAAGGGGCTTTATCCTGGTGATATTCCTGAGATGGTAAAAGCTAGTGAGAACAGTGGATGACACCTAAGATTCAAGTGTCAGTCTACTGTCAAGGATAATTCCAAGAACACACACACTAGAGGAGGCCTTCAATGGTAGAGGTCTGCATCAAAGACCTTCCTATCATGCTGTCTGTTCGACTCCGCCACCAGTACCTTTGTCTTCTTGGGATTCAGTTGCAACCAGCTGGAGGCCAACCAGTTGTTGATCTCAGCAAGGCAAATGTTAAGTACATCCACTGCATTGGATGTCCTGGGAATAAAGGAAATATAGAGCTGGGTATCATCAGCATAACAAGGAAAACCTAAGCTGTACTTCCTCATAAGCTCACCTGGGGCAGCATGTACACAGCGAACACTGGTGACAAGATCAAATCCTGGGGGACTCTGCATGATAGGCAGCTAGGGGAGGAGGAGAACTTCCCAATCACTACCCTTTGTCTCCTGTTGGTAAGAAAAGACTCAAACCAGCAGATGACAGTGCTGGCAAGTCTGCAGAAATCACTCAGGTGATCAAGCAAAAATGATGGTACACCGTGTCAGATGCTGAGGAGAGATCAAAGAGAACAAGAATTGTCCCCCTCACCTCAGTCCTTCACCCTGAGATAGTCATTATGCACCCAAACTAGTACAGTTTCTGTGCTATGCCTTGCTCAAAACCCAGACTGGAGGGGCTCATACAGATCATAGGCCACATGGTGCTCCTGAATTGGAAGTGCCACAATCTTCTCTTCAATCTTACCCAGAAATGGAAGATTGCAGATGGGGTGGTAATTTGCCAGGACATCAGGGTCTGAAGATGTCTTCTTCAGAAGCGGTCTCACCAGTGTCTCCTTCAGGACATCAGGAAAGACCCCCTCTGATGAAGAGCACTGGACAATCAGTACAAACGCAGGGCCTTTGCAGTCAACACATCTCATCAAGAAACATGTTGGCACTGGGTCCAGTTCACAAAATGTGTGCTTCAGCTTGGAAGCCACCTCAGTGACCTCAGCCACCTACACCAGTCTGAACTCATCCCAACAAGGCAGAGTGCTCTCTGGTCACCCATAGTGGCCACTGTCATCCACAAAGTGACTCAGTGGTTCAATATTCTGCTGAACTGCAAACACCCTGTCTGAGAAGAACTGAGCAAACTCTTTACATAAAGTGTCAGAAAAGGCTTTTTTTTGGCTGTAGACAGGTTGGGTATAAAAGCCTGTCCAAAGTCCAAAAAAGCACAGCTGGTCAGTTCCTCCTGGTGGCAATCTCCCTGGACAGGAATTCTGCCTTCGTACAGTTGATTGCCCCCTGACAGACAACATAATTTGCATGCAGATCCATTTTTTCCACCTCCAGCCAAGACTTCTTTCAACAGTGCTCTAATCTCAGGCTCATATTCTTCATCACCTTGAGCTCCCACAAAACCAAGTGAACCTCAATTGAGAGGATTTGGGTTGTACATGAACCGGAGTGAGGGAGTTGAGCACACCAGACATCACTATATTATAGGCAGTGACTGCTGTGCCCGCACCCCCAATGCATGCACTGTCCATGCTTGATAGATCTACCACCACCAGAAAACCTTCAGGGCTCAAACCCCTCAGAGGACAGTAGTTAACTATGTCCACAGGGGGTTGGCTCTCGGGGAAGGGGCCTAAACTGGAAATTTACTGTGCAATAATCAGCACAAACAGCCTGATCAGTTTTGAGATTGTTTTTCTCAGGCCACAGGGAGAACATGATGGCCAACATGTGGCCACCCTGATGGGTCACAATAGAAACTTCTTGTGACAAGCCTAGAGATGACATCATCTGAGATGAGTCATCGTCGGCTCAAATATTGAAGTCCCCCAGTACTAAACAACCTGAGGGCCTCCAGTGTCTCACTGGCAACAAAGTCAGCAACTTTCTGCAGGAATTCTTCTGCCATCCCTGGGGGTGGTGGTAAATAAGGAGAACCCTGCAACCTGCACCTGTACTTCATTGAATGGCCACACATTCAAATGAACCCAGTGCTGTCACTGAGTGCAGGGTGAAGCCCAGTTCAGATCTAAAACAAATGGCAACCTCCCCACCTCATGATCTGCTCTGGAGCAGTGCACCATAGAGTACCGGGCAGTACTGCAACCCCTAAAACTGGGCCAGCATCATCACCACCCAGGTCTCCATGATGCAAGCCAGACCGACTAAAGAAATCAAGTCCACAATAATTGTGGTCTTGTTTCTGATCAATCTGGTGTTGCTAAGCACTACCCTCAGGGAGTGGTGGACAGTGCAGCCCTCTGGCTACCCATCCACTTGGTCTGGTGGAAACCCTGGTGATGAGCACCAAACAAGTCTGACCTCTCTCCAGGGCCTTCTGCTCCTGACAACCTTAATCTTGCCCACTACCACAGTGTATGGGGCACCCCTCCACCAATGATCTAAACAGTTCCTCTTTATCCTGACCACCTGATAGCATCTTGCCATGGTGGTAGAAACTGTGAGGTCCGAGAAAGGTCACAGGTTGAGCAGCTGGGATGCCCTATACACTATCCTTGCTTGCTCCAGGACCCTAGCCTTTCCCAGACACATCCAGGCAAACTAGAAAGTCTCATGCCAAAACCGAACTCTCAAACCACACAAACCACAGTCATGCATTAAAACACATAAATCCTAAACCATACACACCACACATCCACATTAAAGACTAAAAAAAAATCACACCTTCCACCCAGAAGACACCCAACCAGCCCAAAAATTAGGAAGCCCACAATTAAGCTTCAGTATATTTTCAGAAATGCCTGCAGCTCACACTATTAGATCCCAAAGCTTGTGATTCCTTAAAATGCAGCTATCAATCAAGCAACATCTTATTTAACCAGGTGAGCATCCATTGAGTAAAGCTCATTTTCAAGATGGATCTGGGTTACTTAACACATAAAAGTTTACATACATGAGCACAGCATACAAATGAACTACATATACAAAAGATTATAGCATTACCATGACAAAGGGTTACAAGGAGTATATGGCAATGTGCAATAAAAGGAACATATAAGACTGTCAAATATCAAGACATCAGGACCTATTTAAATTATACAAAATATACAAATTATACAAGAACCTGTCAGGATCCATAAGTGTTGGATGAGGTGGGCAAATAGAGGAGGATTTCAGTAGGGAGGGAGTTAGCAGAGTGGGAGCATATTTGAGTATGGGTACCAAAGAGAAGACCAATGCTATAGATACAGCTAAATTCAGGGGGAATGGACTCTAAGTTAAGTTAAGGTAAAATTCATGAGAAACAGTTACAGGATTCATTAAAGGAATGATCATAAAGTGACCTGAAAGCTACTAGTTTGATGGGGTGAACCAGTTTCAAAGTCTTTTGCAGCTTGTTCCAAAGTATGGGTAGATCGTAGCTTAAGGATGACCTACCAAAGCATGGCAAGACCTTATGTACAGTAAGGGAGATATACGAAGCACTCCATAGGGTGTACTTGCCTACTGTACACAATGGGAAACAATCTAGGATATACTGAGGCAGATTCTTGATGATGGCTCTGAAGGTCCAGAGCACTACATTTCTCTGTCTACTATAATAGAGTGATGGCCATCCTACCACAGCATAAAGAGAGCAGTGATGCGTGGAGTAAGGTAGACCAGTGATGAACCTTATAGCTCTATGACAAAGAGTGTCAAGTTAGACCAACACAGAGGCACGGCCTTGGCTATAGATAAAAT
This sequence comes from Neoceratodus forsteri, assembly GCA_016271365.2. Taxonomy (NCBI): domain Eukaryota; kingdom Metazoa; phylum Chordata; order Ceratodontiformes; family Ceratodontidae; genus Neoceratodus; species Neoceratodus forsteri. Next base: position 10,334,564 of record CM028130.1, read on the forward strand.
CTGCATAGTCCAGTAAAGGGAGGAAGGTGGTTTGGATCAGTCTCTTCTTGGTATCCCGTGTGAGTAGGTATTTGATTCTGTAGAAGAGACCAAACCTCTGCCTAAGTTTCTTTAATAGTTCTTCAATATGATCATTAAAGAAAAGTCTGTAGTCTATGCAGACCCCCCGGGTATTTGAACTTGGTAACATATTCTAGTGGTTCACCTAAACGTGTGGTGATATGGCATAAGGAACCTTGAGAGACTTGGTTAAGAGCATATACAGAGGAAGAAAAGAGCATTGCCTTTGTTTTCTTTGCATTTAAAATAAGTTTTTGTTCAATAGGTGTAGTTGCAATTGATTAAACTCTTGTTGTAGATCTCTACACGCTGCCTCAGGAGTTGATCTGCTAATGTATATTACCATATCATCTGCAAAAAGATGTATGCTGGTGGATATAATATTGGCATCGATTTGGAATATATATATCGCGAACAGCAGTGGACCCAAAATGGAGCCCTGTGGTACACCCCCTCAATAGTGGTTTTGGTTGTGAGAATTCCCCATCCACTTTTTCTTGCTGCTGACTACCTGCGAGATAGTTTGCAAACCATTTCTGAGATATTGTATCCAGACCAACCTTGCAAAGGGATACTAGAAGCAGATCATGATCGACAGTGTCAAATGTCTTGCTTAGGTCCAGAAATATTGCACAAAGTTCTTGGAATGCAGGTCACACTGCCAGTCATTAGTCACCTTTGCAAGAACTGAAATGGTGCTATGATGAGATCTAAAGCCTGATTGTAGAGGGTTAAGCAGATTTGAGGATTCCAAGTAGTTCCTACACTGTGCAATCACTATTTTCTCCAGCAATTAGGAAAGTATAGGTAGTAGTAGAGATTGGCCTGTAATTATTGAGGTCCCTGGGGTCACTGGATTTAAAAAGGGGAATCACATGGGTGGTTTTCCATAAGGGAGGAAGCTCACCATGTGAGAGGGATACGTTAAATAGATGAGTAATGGGCACTGCCAGGATATGGTGACTATTTTCCAAGAAGGAAGGGTCTAAGAGGTCAGCACCAGTACTCTTCCTGATGTCTAAGTGTAACAGTAGGTCCTCTACTTCTTTCAAGGATGTAGGCTGAAGGGAGAACACATTTTTGGTGACTGGAATATCTTGGTCCTGTATGCCGATTTGGCAATAGAGGTTGTTGGCAGGAGGTATAAAGGCTAACCCTGCAGTAGCCAAGTGGTTGTTGAGGAGTCTAAGATTATTGGCTTATCTGAAACTGTGGTAGTTCCAATAGTGATTCTTGAGGGTAGGGAAGTAGGAGACGCATAACCTTAAATTTCCTTGAGGGTTTTCCAGAATTTGGAAGAACACTGTATAGGTAGAATCAAGCTCATTCCAGTAATAGTTTACTTTAGCCTCTCTCACCAACTTGGTACATAGATTCTTAGCCCTCCTGAATACAATCCAGTCAGCTGGGTACTTAGTTTTCCAGGCTGTTTTCGAGAGTGAATCTCTATTAAGCAGGGCAGCTTTCAGGTCTACTATAAACCACCGGCATGCCATCTTCTTAGAATGAACATTGACCAGGGGTGCATATTTATCCAATGCCCCAAACACGATCTCCTGGAAGATGTCATATGCAGCATTTACTGATTTTGCAAGGTAGAAATTCTGCTAGCACAAGGAATCTTGTAAGTCAGAAATGAAGCTGTAGGGGTCAAAGTTATGACAACACCTCTTAATGGTGAATTTTGATGCAGGCGACAAATTTGAGGCTTTTCTTACACAGGCAATAAACAGAGGTCGCTGATGTTGGAGAAAAATATTCCGGTGTGTGAGAACAGGTAAAGTTTGTTTACTAAAATGAGATCCAGCAGTGTACTATTATTTTGATTCTTCTTATTAGGGTGCATTACTTCAGTGATGAGTTGTAATAGACCAAATTCATCACAGAAGGATTTAAGAGATGTAGAAACATCAGGTACATCTTTTAGCACTACAACTGCTGTGTAAATGAAAGCTGCAGTAACTGTGTCATCCAGATAGTTTGTGAAATGTGCCATTGCTCAACCTGAGTGCTTGTTACAACCTGCAGTCTGCTGAAACTGATTCAGCTGTGAGGGGGCAGCAGACAGCATCTACATCACACTGGGAGGAGGGGCAGAGCAGCTATTTAAATCTCGCGCTGATACTGCGCGAGTGCAGTTACACAAGCGTGAGTGGTGCAAGCACCACTCGGAAGAGAAAATGTTTATACTGCAACAGTCTTTGCTTTTATTTTTAAAGTATAAAATGCATGTTTGATAATTCAGTTTGTTTTATTAGACTTTTAGCAGGTATGTACACTGTTATCATGTGTGTTATAGTGGCAGTTTTATTAGCAATACTGTGTATTGTGGGAAGGGATAACCCTAATGGGGGAATTTATGTTCCCATACAATTTGTAGGACATGAGATCTTTCTTCCCAATGTATATGTAGAGAGGTTTGATTTGACTGAGTGCTTTGTTTTAGTATTAACTGAGGGCTATGGGATTTCACATGTGCGTGCACCTGAGATGTACTATAAACATACTAGAGAGACACAAACATTGAAAATATATTAAAAAAAGAAGTTTGTATGGATTAGGAAATTGATATTGATTAGTTTGCTGATCTCTGGTGATGTACATGTGTCCTCAGTTGGGAAATGACTATTCTTTGGTTGATTTGGGAGAAAGGGAAAATTTGGGTTTTTTACACCTAAATGTTAGAAGTGTGTTACCCAAATTGGATATAATAAGAACTCAAGCTGAAACATTTAAACCAGAAGTATTAGCTTTAACAGAAACTTGGCTGTCATCTAAAATCAAAGATGCTGATGTATCCATAGAGAATTGTAGTGTTTTTAGGCAGGATAGACAAAAAAAAGGGGGGGGGGTTATGTTGTATTTAAATAACATATATAAGGGTCAATTGAAACTTGCTGAAACATTTCCTGATCAATTGGACTTGTTAATTGTATGAATACAAGGAAATACAGGTATCTTGTTAAATATTATGGTCTGTTATAGACCCCCATCTGCTAAAGGTTTTGCATTACAAACTTTGTGTGAACATATTGCTCCCTTTATAAATTGTGAGACAGTATTGCTTGGAGATTTTAATTGGAATATGTTAATTCCTGAATTAATTATTCTAAATCAGTTTGCAGCTCTTAATTTGCAGCAATTGATTAATATACCTACTCGACTGCATAAATCAAATAATGAAAAACATACTTTATTGGATTTAATATTTACAAATAGACCCGAAAGATATATATCAGTAGTTCATAAAAATAATGTGAGTGATCACTGTTACATTTTTTGTATTAGGGACACTCAGATGGAGAAACGACAATCACAATTTATTTATGTAAGGATGTTTAATCACTTTAATGAACAGGCATACTTAAATGATGTGGCAAAAATTCAATGCAATTTAATGTATACTTGCCCAGATGTACACACAGCATTGTTTTTCTTTAAATGGTCTCTTTTGAAAGTTATAAAGAAACATGCCCCACTTATATTAAAAAACATAAATAAAAGAAAAAGAGTCGTTGGATAACACAAGAATTGAAGGATTTAATAAAAAAATTAAAATTATGGCATATAGCTAAAACTACTAAGGAAATTAAAGATATCTTGGCAATTAAGGTTGTTAGAAATAACTGTACTAAAAATATTAGGAAACAAAAAAGGAACTATTATGAAGATTATTTATCCTTATCAGAAAAAAATCCACGTGCACTATGGAAAGGCATAACTTTGATGAAGGGAAGTCAAGGTTCAGTTAACTTGCCAACATCTTTGTCATTTGAAGGAAAAACTTTTGTAACAGATGTTGACAAGATGAATGTATTGAATTCCTTTTTTATCTCTGTTGGTGATGCATTTAATAAATTGCATCCAGACTTGCCACTCCCTGGTTTGGATATTGATGTTGGTAGTGGACTTCAATGACCTGTGTTTTCATTTAGTCCAATTCAATTATATGATGTTAAAAAACAGTTACAGACTTTAAATACTAGAAAAGGTCCTGGATGTGATGAGATCCCCCCTTTTTTCTGTAATTGGCAGTTGAATTATTAGCACCTCATCTTACATATATTTAAAATTTTCCTTTGGATAGTTGTGAATTATCAATTGATCTGAAAACAGCTTTTGTTACTCCAGTATTTAAAGGGGGTGACCTATCAAACCCAGGATCTTATAAGCCAATTTCAGTATTACCAATATGGGCAAAATACTGAAAAACTTGTGAGTATTCAATTAACTAATTATCTTATTAAGTATAATAAATAACACATTTACAGTCAGGATTTAGAAAGGAGCATAATACTACATGTACAGTTTTTAAAGTAGCTGATGACCTGTTGAATGCTTTCGACAAAAAACAGGAAGTTCCATCATTGTTTCTGGATTTGTCGAAGGCATTCGACACAGTTCATCATATTATATTACTTGATCAGTTAAAAAATGTTGGATTAGGTAGCCCAGCATTAGGCTGGTTTCATAGCTATTTGATTGGGAGATTACAATCTGTTAAAATAGGAAGTATGTGTTCAACATCAGCCTCCCTATTAAATGGGGTACCTCAAGGGTCTGTGCTAAGCCCCCTCCTTTATCTATTATATATAAATGATTTACCAAATTATTGTTCACCTAAAACTTGTATACAACTTTAAGCGGATGATACAATTTTGTACACTATGGGCTGGATATTCAAACTGCACCATTCTGTGGCAAAAAGCCCTTGCGCTGCTCAAAAAAGTTGCACAGGGTGTGACCAGGCGATATTCAATGGAGTTAGCTATTGAGCAACTCTTTTGAATATTGCCCTAGTCACAGCCACTGTACATGGCGCAGTGGAACTTGCGCCATTGCAAGTGGTCAGAGTGGAGCATTCAGATGCGGTGGCGCAAGTTCTATTGCGCCATGAGCAAATTTACGATATTCAAAAGATGACATGCAAATGGGGCCATAATTTATGCAAGGTGCATGGGGGGGTCATTTGCATCTATTTATAGCCCCATTTGCATGCCATTAGCATGCAGGTGCACCGATTCCTGACGACTTTGCGCCTGGTGCCTGCCAGGCAGCAGCCGTCCGGGAACTGACGCCCCTGCAGGCCGATCAAGGCACAACAGTATTCCTTCCTCCCCAGCAGCCCAAATGGGCATAATGTAAACTCTCAGTCTGATTGCAGGCATAACATACTGTCCTCCTGCCACAGCTCCGATAATGGGCATAACATAGATTAACCCCTCCCCACTAGCTGATTGCAAGCATAACGTCAACCCCCCAAAGACCAATACTCCTGGTGGTCCAGTGGACCTGCAAGCCCAATCGTGGGCTTGAAGGAAACCTTCCCCCACCCCCTGACTAGCCCGATCGTGGGTATTAAGGAACTCCTCTCCCCAAAGACCAATATCCCTGGTGGTTCAGTGGACTGTGAAGCCTGATCGTGGGCATAAGGTCAAACCCACCCCAATGTCCAATATCCCTGGTGATCTGAGCCCGCCACCCCACCACCCAGGCCCCACCATCCCGCTCCCCCGTCAGCCCGGCGGTGGCAGCACCCCACCCGCCTGCCGCCCACTGCCCACCAACCGACAGCTGAGGGCTGCATGCTCATTGGTTCAGATTAAGAGCCAATGGGCATGCAGCCCATACCGTACAAGGCAGTCCAGATATGTGAATGAATGGTATTGTTACCATTTAATCATTTTAAATCTTTTTTAATGACTTTATATAGCAAACACTGTAATTGTTATGGATAATTTATTGATATTTGGGTTTGTGTATAACTAAAATTAATCAATATTATATTGCAACTGAAATTATGTATGTACGTCAGTTTATGTGATGTTATGTTAAATGTGGATTCAATTGCAAAAGAGATAATTTAATCTCAATTTGAAATCCAATAAAGTTTGAAGTTTGAAGTTTGAAAGAAACACTGGAAAACCAGTCTAAACTAAAGTCTCCTAATATAATAATCTCTGAGGATAGGGATTCTAGTGTGTTTCTCAGGTGGTCTAGTAACAGGAATCCAGCTGAAGGAGGCCTACAACATCCTAGTACATAGAAGAAGAAGAAGAAGAATCAGTATTTATATAGTGCTTTTCATACACAGTATTCCAAAGAGCTTTACAAGCAATGCTAGACTGCTAGTTAAGTGACTGAACGTGTGGTGGTGGCGGCCATATCGCACATCATCACCCATACACAGTCTGGATAATTGCATAAACCTGTTTATGGGAAGGGGAATGTTGGCCAGGACACCGGGAATGTTCCCTGCTCTTTGCGAAGAGTGACCTGGGTTCTTTTACTTCCACCTGGACACCCACCAGGACAACACCAGGATGGGCAGAAGGGACCTTGGTTTAATGTCTCATCTGAAGGACGTCACACCCCAGCAGTACAGCACCCCTCAATACTGCACTTGGATGCCAGCAATTTTTAGGTGCAAGTCCAATCCCTGTGTGGGACAAGAACCCATGACCTTCTGGTCTAGAGGCAGATGTGCTACCAACTGAGCCACGCTGACACCTAGAAGGAGACAGAAGAGGTAAGCTTTATTTTGAGAGTGAGGTTTTCAAATTCTTTGGGCATCAAGTAGAATCAATGAGTAATGTGGAAAATTTATCTTTAACATAGATGGCAACTCATCCCCCTCTTACCTGCCTATCAGCTCTGAACACATTATAAGATGGGATATTTACCTCATGGTCAGTGGAAGCAGGTCTGAGCCATGACTCCATTACCACCAGGATATCTGGCATAGTGTGGCATACCCAAGCCTGAATGGTGGCAATATTCTTCAAGAGGCTGCATGCATTGACATTCATAAAGATAGAATTAGTGATTTAATGAAAAAACCAAAACATGTCAAACACAGCCAAAATCACTTCATAGCACAAGGCCCTCTCTCTGCCCCAGTCACTGAGAAGACATTTATGTCATTAGATAGTATGTGGCCAAAAGAAAGTGCGCCCACGGATGCCCCAATGCTGCTTTCACCAGCTACTGGGACCCCAAAGGAGATTACCAGGATGTGGAGATCTTTTAGGCCCCTTAGTCGATAGACCCATGGGGTCCTAGGTCCAAGTTCTTCAGACACAAAACACAATTCCTCCACTTCACAACAACCGGTCTCACAGGGCTGTGCAGCAGACTGATTCCCCACCTGCTGTATGGAGCTGGACTGGCAGATATTAAAGTAGTACTCCCATTTGTCCTGGAGTCGATGATGTGGAAGTGCCCTCAGTGGCAGCTGACTCCAGGAATGTAGTCCAACAGATGCTAAATCAAATACAGCACTGGCCCTCTCATAGATGGTAAAAAAAGCACTGGCATGGCAAAACAAGCCCCATGTGGCTAGCCAAGTGGTAGTCTACAAGCCTGTACGGTCCCACCAATAGAGCAGGCAGGAAGGGAATTCCCTTTCAAAATGGTCCCTCCATTCCTCAAGAGATGCACCTTTCCATAAGGTGTCACGCCAAACCCAAGGCAGGGTCCAGAAGAAGAGAAAATAAAGTCCAAGAGAAATACAAGGACTCAGGTGGCCATAGTTCAAAGAAGTAGTTCAGAACGGTGAGCTGCACACTAATTCTAAAAAATAAAAAGCCAACTGCCTAGGCTACCTCACTGCCCCACCCTGCCTATACTGAAAAGCCCTGACTAAATGCCCTAACCAGAAGCAAACTGTAGCATTTTAGGTTCTTGTCAGTTGAATTACAAACGACCCAAGACCTCACACACCAAAATCCTTAAATGGGCATAAACTGGCCATAGAACAGCACTGAAGCAGTATTTTACAGAATACGAAAGGCTTGTGCTCTGTCATGGAGAGCCTGACAAGCTGCAGCATGGCTCCACCACCATCTTACCTGATCTACCTCTCCAGGCAGATAAGGTTGGGGTCATGAAAGGAGGCAAAGAAAATGTGGTGTTGAGCATTTTCATAATAAACTGTAGGAACATAGAGGTTGAAGGGAGAAGGAGACCGCTAGGTCCACCTTGTCTGCATGTGTTTTATTTTCTCCTACCCCAGCTGCTCTTTAGTGTGAAGGAGCCCTTGTACCTGTCCATGCATTCTGAAATCCCCAACCATATTGGGCCCTGTGACCCCTGGGGACAGACTATTCCAGGCATCCACCACCCTCTCTGTGAAGAACTTCCTGACATTGGTAGTGAACCTACTTCCTTTCAGCCTTAGACCATATCTCCTGGTTCTGCCACCTTTCTTGAAGTGAAAATTTTCCTGAGTTTGCACCTTTTTGTCCCTTTTATGTATTTTTTTGTATTTCCAATCTCTGTACTTACCCCCTACTGCACTTCTAACTTAACTTGACTTGTCTATCTGCTCTCCACATTACCGTAGCTAGTAGCCATCATGTATGGAGACATATTTTACATCTCTTGTCATTATTATCCTTGTACAATCTCTCCCTTACCCCATGTAATAACTTGGTCAACAATGTGGACACCTCCTTATGCAATGTTTCCCATGTTCCTACTACCTCATTTTCCTGGAGTGCTACACCATGAACCATCTTGTAAATTCACTCTGGGATGTTCTTCTTATGTACCGTCATGTAATCTCACTCATGTAATTTTGTTTCCTGTGCAAATGTATACAGTACTCTCCTCTGTACCCCCCGGTCACACCATGAGATGAGCATCTTTTTGCACAGTGCGCCTTTCTTGGTGAAATTTTTCAATAAATAAATAAATAAAATAAAATTTGAATGTTTCTGTCATGTCTCTCCTCTCCGTTCTCTGCATCAGGGAATACATGTTCAGTTCTCTCAGTCTTTCTCCGTATGATAATTGATGCAATTTTGTCACCTTTCTCTGCACTGTCTCTATCCGGTCAATGTCCTTTTTGTGGTGAGGCCTCCAGAATGGGACACCGTAGTCAAGGAGTGGCCTGACCAGTGATCTGTAAAATGGCTGGACCACCTCTCTCTTCCTGCTTGTTTTTTTTTCCATCCTATGTGCTCCTTGACCACCACTCCTTCAGGCTACCTAGGTCCCTTTCTGATCCACCTATCCCTTCCTGAGCCTCCAACCTCATATAACAGCTGCCTGCAGGGTAACCTGGCATAACCTTTCACCAGGTGGGTCCCCCTCCTCCAAGGGGGAAGGCAGCAGGAGGGGAGACCAGCGCAACTACTTGGTTCCAGGGTGCTGCTCAGGTGGACATAGCTCCTTCAGGGCTTCAGTGGCACTGGTGAACAGGCAGCCATCATCCAGCCGGTCATGCAATGATTTCCAATTTTCTGGGTTGTTCCCCCTTGAGCCTGGCATGCAGTGCTCCCAGTCTCCACCAGAGGCCACTGCCAAGTGACATCACCTTACTACCACCCCAGGAGGAGAATAGTTCTATGAACACTCAATCCTCTCCTTCCCTGTCAGCCTCCAGAGTCCCAAGTCTGTTCCCGAAGCTGGGTTGCCAGTGCAGTTCAAGTTAAGGTGCCAGTGCCTCAGCCCTCTGCATCACCCAGGTCGGCCAACTCCTCCTACTTGTGATTCCCTTCCCAACGTGTCCCAGCTCTACATTACCCTTAGTGCTGCCTTCTGCACTGCTTCCCACTTTCAAGTCATCTGAGATTATGATTCCCAGATCGCACTCCTAGTTGGAGGCAGCTAGTCTTTCCCTCCCAAGTAATATACCTTCCTTGAATTCCTTTTCCTATATGCATGATTTAGCATTTTTGGCATTGAATTTCAGCTGCCATGCTCCAGACCAGTCCTCAAGCTTCTTGAGGTCTGATTCTATCTGTCTACTACCTCTGTGGTGTCCACACTGTTGCATATCTTGGTGTCATTCACAAACAGACACACCTTTCCTCTAGCCTACTAGTGATGTCAGCTATGAAAACATTGAAGAGCAGAGGCCCCAATACCAGGCCTTGTTGCACTCTGCTGATCACCCTACCTTCTGATGATAGTGCTCCATTTACTTGCACCTCAGGGTTCTGCCCTGCATCCCATTTTGCACCCACTTTTCCACTTTTAGTCCACCCCTTGTGTAGTCTAACTTCTTTACCAGCCTTCTGTGTGGACCTGAGTCAAAAGCCTTGCTAAAGTCCAGGTAGGCCACATCCACCATCTCACCATTATCCACACCCTATGTGACCCAGTCAAAAAACTTGAACAGATTTTTTTGGCCAACCTTCCCTCCATGGATCCATGTTGTTTGGGGTCCTGCTGACTACTGGCTTCTAGGAATGCTACAATGTTTTGTTTGAGCAGCGTCTCCATCAATTTCCCCACTATAGACGTGAGACTTACTGGTCTGTAATTTCCTGACTCCTCCCAGCTTCCTGATTTGTGGAGCAGCCCCACTGTTGCCTTTTTCCAGTCTTCAGGTACCAGTCTGGTCGTTAAGGATTTGGTGAAAAAGCTTTGCCAGTGGGGCTTTCAACTCCAACCCCAGTTCTTTTAAGATTCTGGGATGTATCTCATCTGGTCTCATGGGCTTGTCTAGCTTCAGTTTATTCAGCGCTTCCAGTACTTCAGCCTCTGTGAAAGGGCTAGTGTAAACCCTTGGATCAGGAGTGCTTCATTTTGGAGAGCTGGGACATTTTCTGTGTCCTCCTCAGTAAGCTCGGCACAGAATTACTTGTTCATTATTTCTACTTTTTCTGGTTCGTCATATACTTTTTCTCCCTTCCTCTGTTGCAATCTTCACTTTATCCCCTTTTGCCTTCTTCTTTCCCTGATGTACCTAAAGAAGTATACAAAGAGAGACTATAGGACTTGAGTAAGTACACCCTTGAGGAAAGCAGGGAAAAGGGCAACATGACTGAGACATACAAGTACCCACTCCAGATCAAAAGAGTGGATGCCAAGGAACTTTTTTCCTTATGTTCAACCACAGGGACAAGAAGGAACTCACTTATTTTGTAAGAAGGAAATTCAAAAGGGACATGCATAAACAGTTTATCACAAAAAGAGCAGAGGAATGGTTGAAACAGTTGCTGGAGGAAGTGATACAGGACAAATCAGTAAAAGACTTCAAACGGGTGGGACAGGCATAGGGGTTTAGTTAGAAAAGAGAGGCAGAAAAAAGGGAAAAGACGGCCACTAGGGTCACTGCAGTGTAGTTAGGTAGAGCAAGTTGACAAGAGGATTTGACAAGCCTTTTTCTGCCATCGATGTACAGTATCTATTTATCTTTGTATCTTTGTTATCAAAAACTGAGGGGTCTGGGGGTGGGGGACAAACTGACCAGGTGCGTAAGCAATTGGCTGAAGTGGAGAATACAGAGGGTTAGTGGTCAATGAGGAGTATTGAGGTGTGAGAGAAGTCAAAAGTGGGATGCGACAGGACTGGTGCTTTTCACTGTCTTCAACAGTATCACTGGAAGATACACTGGGTGGGAATTTCAAAGGACTGTGAATACAACAAACAACAGGTGCACCACATATATAGCTCATGGGACTTGTGGCATTCACATAACCAGAAATTGGGAATTTCTAACCTTTGCACCAACTGCCTCAGTTAGACCACCTTTTTCAGGTGTAGATTGCGACAACCCTGGGTACCCTTTTTATGGAACTTGTGTCAAATATTTGGCGCAACCTGCCATAAATTGGGTAAAGTATCACAACTGCACCTGACCTGCAAAAATTGGTTCAGTGGTGGCAAAAATGTTTTTACAGCTGCACAAAAAGGGGTTTGAAAATGGGCTTAATACCAAGACATGCATTGTCCTTTGCAAGTCTGTCCATTAAGTTCAAAACCCTCTGTACAGATGACACCAAGTTCTGCAGTAGATTTGATGGTGGAGAGGAGATCAGAGACATGAGGAAGGACCTGGAATTTGGGATCTGAATGTTGACTTTAATGCCAAACAATGCAAGGCCATGCATGTGGGAAAAGTAGGAAAAATTCAGGGTTTGAGCATTGGTTAGGGGTGAGTCTTGTTGTCTAAAGAGGAAAGGGATCTGAAAGTAGTGATTTTAAGTAACCAAAGCTTCTTTAAAATGTAATAAAGCAGTAGGTAAAGTACACAATATGCTGGGCTGTGTAGCAAGGGAGTTCATCACTTGAGACAGAAGGTTGTTGAGCCTCTATTCAGAAACCTGGTACATACCTGGAATACTGTGTTCAGATTTGAAAGCCTCCTCTAAGGAATGACATCATTGAGTTAGAGGCTGTTAAGAGATGTGCAGCCAAGATGGTACATAGTCAGCATGGGAATACATACCATAGCAACAGAGAGTGAGAGAAACTATAAACCTGTAATTGCCAGATACGCGGTGGTGGCAGTGGTAGGTAAGCAGGTGGTGTGTGCGTGTGTGGCAGGGTGTGTGTGTGTGTGTGATAGAACAAAGTGGACGCCAGTGAACTGCTCAAGCCCAGTGTGAATAAAAACCTTGGATGAACAGCAGCACATTAGCAGGGGTAGATTTAGAGGATGCCCAGAGGTACTATATACAGAAAGGGTGGTGAAGATTGTAAAAAGCTACCAGAGGCACTGGCTAATGCAAAATTGTGAAGAACTTCAAGGTGAGGTGGGATAAGAAGATGGAATGGGATAGGGGAGGTGGTGGATGGATATACACCACTAGAGGCACACACACACACACACACACACACACACACACATACACATATAATATACATATATATATACATATATATATACATATATATATACACATACACATACATATATACATATACATATATATATATATACATATACATATATATATATACATATATATATATATATATATATATATATATATATATACATATATATATATATATATATATATATATATATATACATATATATATATATATATATATATATATATATATATATATACATATATATATATATATATATATATATATATATATATATATATATATATATATATATATATATATATATATACATATATATATACATATATATATATATATATATACACACATATATATATACACATATACACACACACATCTACATATATATACACATATATATACATACACACACACATATATACACACACACACACATACACACAGCAGAGCTTTTCTGCTCACACTTGTCTATGTTCCTGTGTCTATGGTACTTTGGACCCCACCAAAGATAAGAATCTGCCAACCAAGGAGTCTCTCAGAGGGACAGTCATCAAAGCAACAGACTGTCATCGACCTGGAGTCCCTGCCTGGGGAAGGCTGGGGAGACCACGGTGAGTGCCAGAAAAGTCTGAGGATGTTGTTGGCATGTGACTGGGGGGTGAATAGTTTAGATGAGTGAGACAAAAAGAATGAACTGTTAAAAAAAAAACATTATACACTGCTGTGCATACTGAACATTATTCTATATTTTAGGCATGTCTAGGTTGACCCAGTATCAGTGCAGCAGTCCTTCACACTGCCCCCTGGGAGACTGGGGTGCATGCATGAAGATCCTGTAATTCTACACAGGGACCAGCTGGGGGGGGGCAAGTATGTTACAGAAGTGATGCACTCAGCTCTCAGTGAGGAAAATTGGTACTTTGTACAATCAATTCTGGGACAGTGTGGAGATAGATCCAGGCAGTATAGCACAATGGTTTATGGCTCTGAGCTGCAAATCTGGTGATATCCAGCAGACCAGACCTGGGTTTGAATCCCACAGCTTCCACTTGCATACTGTGTGACCCTGAGCAAGTCACTTAACTTCCCTGTGCTCCCAGGTCACACCTGTAAAAAAGCTTTCAGCTTAGCGTGCTAGTCCTGGTTAAACAACTAAAAAAAATTAGATCCAAATAGAAATCAGCAGGTAACAGAGCCAGACAGGATGCAGGAAATATTAAAATATTTAAATATTAAATATTTCTAATTTGTGGGAAATAGAAGGAATATAGGGACTGTGCAATAAACTAAAAGCTTTTAAAACTGGAACTTTGCATTGGTGAGTTTAGTAAATGCAAGAAAAACAAAACAACATTGTGGTTCATGAGGAAGGGAGGAAGGAGAAGCCATCAGTGAGGAGAGAAAGACATTCAGAAAATACAGAGGTAGCCAAAAGGATAAGGACATGGAATTATACCCAAGGATAACGAGGGAATCCAGTAGGGTTGTGAAAAAGCAAAGTCTAGGGCAGAACTAAGAATAGGTGAAGGAGTAAAATGGGGAATAGGGTGTTTTTCTGATGTATGTGAAACATGGGCAAACTAAGGCAGGAAAAGTGGTGCAGAGCCAAGGTGAGAGGTGGGAGGAAGGGATTAAACAGAGACAGAAATATAAATGATGCAGCCGAGATGACCATTGGTGCAGCCACCCATTTTACCCTGCTGTCTCATAACTAATTATCCAGACAGGGTTTTCATCTTTGCCTCCGACTCCCCACATTCTTCTCCCTAACTGCTTGCCCCCTGAGTAACTATTGTGCTCCTTACTCTGTCCCAGCCACTCTTGAACCCAGTAATGGTTTTTGTCCCAACCACCTCTGTTGGTAGGATGTTCACAACTCAACTGCTCTCTCAAAATTAGGTTTAATACTACGTTTGTTGAGACAACAGAGGATTGTGTTATCCATTTTGAGCTGTCCCATCGCTGTAAAATAAAATTTCTCACATCCCTCCTGAACGCCCCCACCAGATTACATTCATGTCCCCTTGCCTTCAACCTGCCACTGTGCTGAATAGTTCCTTGCAGTTTACATTGTTTATCCCTTTCAGAGATGTAAAGATGTCTACCATGTGCCTCCTCTTCCTTCTGGCCTCCAGGGAGTTAATGTTCATTGCCCTGAGCTGATTCTCATAGGATCTGCCCTGCTGACCCCGAATCATTACGGTTAATCTACACTGCATTGTCTCCAACCTGTTTCTGTTTTCTTCAGATGAGAACTCCAGAACTAGACACAGGGGTCCCCATTTCAGAACAGGTTACGACATGTCGCAAGGTGACTTGCACCACACCCAATGGCACAAGTTGCACGTTGCGAAATGCATTATGTCACCCACTATTCTGAAAGGCAGCCTGCAACATGAGGCAGGCTGCCTGCGCCAAAGGCGGGCTACGCCACTGGCTATGCCAGAAACCCCCTGTGACATGGTGCAAGGGGGTTTCCAGCATCAGTTATGGCCCTATTCCAGGTGTCCAGCTGATGGAATGGCAATTCTCTATTCCAGGAAGGACCCCAGCAGACAATGGTCAAAATACGGTTAAACCAGCTATAAGCTGTTCTAACCATACCCTACATTCACTTGGTCACACCTCCATGTCTGGCACCCCTTCGGCCGATCCCCCTATGGTCCCACATAGGCCCCCACCCCCATTGGAAGGGCTGCCCTCTTTGGGCAGATGGCACCTCCATGCCCCTATCCTTGAGCAGAGCCCTGCAGAGCAGTACATGTCCCATGCCTGCCATTCTCCTCAAGGTTGTCCAGTGACCCCCCCAACCCCTCCCCAGCCCTGTGGGGCATTGCCCTAGAGTCATGGTGCAGGGCTTTGGGGGGGCTGTGTCATGCGTGGCTTGAGCCCTGTTAGTGTGCATTGTTGTGGCTTGCAGCACCCAGATCAGGTGTGCCCTTCCTGTGGGACAACCCTGGAGATGCTGCAAGTCACAGAGCATAGGTGCTGGGGACCCTGCCTGTTCTGGAATCTGATGCAGGTTCCCTGGCGTAGAGACGCATGTCGCAACTCACATCCGCCAACAAGTTGCACCATACATCTTGGAATCGGCCCCTGTATTCCTTATGGGGTTTCACCAGTGATCTACAGAGGTTATATTATCACTTTCCTTCTGTTATTGAAACCCTTCCAACACACGCCAACATTCAACTTGCTTTGCTGTAGGCCTTGTTACATTGGTACACCAAACCAGGAGAGAGACACACGCACACACACACACACAACTCTCACACACACACTATGTGAGATATATAATATTAGGACTCAAAGATGAAGTAAGAAATATTTATTTACCTACAACATGTTTATCAGATAAATATAGTGAAGGCATATCACCATGGAAGTACTTTAATAGCCTGCATAAATTACCTGATGCTGTTTTCGCTGATCTGAGCACTTTGTCAAAAGTAACAAATTAATTTCAGATGCCACTTTCACATGGTAATTTTTGCAGAGTACAGAGGTATTTTCTTTGGTGATATGTCCAGCACTCGTAACATCTTATGCATTGATAGGAAGTAAATAACTATTTCTTACTTACCTTTTAAGTCATCATATTTATATGTTTCAGGTAGTGTGTGTAAAGCTCCTCCCCCCATTTGGAGCTTACCTTAAGAGCCTCCCATCTGCCTGCCGTTTTTAGCTCCATTTTCTCCTGTTGTCATTGTATCATCCCTTGATGTTCACTACCTGGCCTGAGTCCTGAAGTATTCCCCATGGACTCTGAACAGCCACCTTGATTCTTTGGCCCATTCTGGGCTCACGGAGCAAAATCAGGAACCACCGGCATTTCTCAGGCTGGCCAGTGATCACACATGCACTAAGCACCTATGATTTACCCTAACCACAGATCTTGCGGTCAAACTAAATGTATTTCATGGTCCTGATGCCCTGTTGAATTGATTGGAGACCGAGACTCAAGGCCACTGAAAGGCCTCTTTGCATTTTAAATAAGGAATGCTTATAAGTGCTAGGCCAGAGGGCTTATGAATATTAAATAGTCCTCATGAATACAAACAAGGAGCTGCTTGCAACCTGGGGGCAGGGAATCTGTACTTCAGCACCAGCGCCAGAAAAGTACTAAAGATAAATGTAAAATAATGTGATTGCTTATGAGAGCACAGAAGTGGCTATTGATTAATGGGGTATTTGTGAATAAAAAGGACTTAGAATGGCTGCACAAGGACTTTATTTGTGGAGGACTGTATGGACTGCATATAGACTGTACATACAGCAGCCATCTTTGCAGCATTGCAGCCAATCACGCGCCAGGATTTACAGTAGAGACTCATGGGACTGTTCCAGAGACTTTTGGGGGAAAAAGAAGGTACAATTATTGGCACCCAAAATCTAACCTGTAAAAAAACTTAGATTGTTTCTGACAGCGTGGGCAGCTAATCGGATTGCTGGAACGTTGCCCTTTATTTAAGAGGGACTGTTTGAACAGGGGCAGTCTACAGTCAGTCTGACTTGGGCTCCTAGAAAGTGAGGAGGCTCTCTGCATCTTGGGCATTCAGAGATGAGGCCTACTTTCTCCCCTGGCCCAAATTCCTGTGTGGGCATTTGGACTGCCAAGTCTGCAGATTAAGTGGAAGCCTTCCCAGAAGAGGAAAAGAAGTGATTTCTAGAGTTAAATTCCAGACTGAAAGAGGGTCAGTGGTCTGAAAAATCCTCCAGCTCTACTGTGGTGAGAAGTTGTTTTTTGCCTCAGAGACTGTGGCCTTAATCACAAGCCTGGGATCACCAGAATTGGCTCTAGCACATCTGCAAAAAAGGAGGAGACCAGTTCTTCAGCTGTGTCAGCTTACATTCCAAGGACTGCAATTTACAAGCGGGTAAGCTGTACTGCCTATATCAGAACTGTACCACAAACCTGAGCTTATGATGCCGAGTAGTGTGCTTCAGAGACTTGCTGTTTGTTAGACCAAAGCTGCTAGAAGACCAAACACAGGAGATCATCATGGGTTGTCGTCATCCTTAGGGGTTAAGCTTGGATGTGGGGATTGAGTCATGCCAGCCAGGGTCCAAGAATCTTGGTCTTTGCCAGAAAGGATGAAGTCCTGCAGTCCGCAGCTACAAGCCAGACAGCCAAATCTTGCCTCAAGGGAGTCAATCTAGAAATCATAGATTCATAGATACATTAACCTGTTGGCAGATAAGGGCCTACGGCCCACCAGTCTTTTGCACCTAATTAGTCTCTGGGTACCCAGCAGCTAAAATAACTATCTCATACAGGGTCAAATGTAATGTTGGCATACTGCAATAAACTCAAGAAGAGTGCTTCAATCGTTTATCTAAATTCACACCCCTCACTTGTTCAATACCCTAAATAAATCAGATTCACTGTTTGAACCTTAATCTGGCAAATGAGCATAATATTAGAAACATAGAATCTGATGGCAGATAAGGACCATATGGCCCACTTAGTCTGTCCATTTCCCTACTCAGTGTTGACAGCCCAGATCCTATTTATCTGTGGCACACCTTCTCTTCCCATCTCCAAGGTACCCTTATGTCTATCCATGTGCCCTTGAACCTCTGTATTGTTTTAGCCCACACCACCTCCACTGGAAGTCTGTTCCATGGATCCACCACCCTTTCTGTGAAAAATACCCCCTGACATTCCCCCTGAGCCTTCCTCCATCCAGCATCTTATAATGTCTCCTTTTCCTTGTGCCATGCTTCCTCTGAAATATGCTTCTCTCCTGTACCCTGATTATACCCCAAGGTACTTGAATGTCTCTATTATATCCCCCTCTCTCCCCTATCCTCCAATGAATAGATATTATGGTTCCTGAGTCTTTCTTCATACAGCTTCTGGTGCAGCCCATGTACCATTTCTGTCACCGTTCTCTGGACTGCCTCCATTCTATGTCATTTCTGAGATATTATCTCCAGAACTGGATGCAATACTCCAGGTGAGGCCTTACCAGTGATCTGTACAGTGGCATTACCACCTCTTTCTTCCTGGTGGTTATGCCCCTACCTATGCATCCCAGCATTCTGTTTGCCTTCCCCACTACTTTTTCACACTGCTTGGTCACCTTTAGGTCATCTGATATGATGATCCACAGGTTGATCTCTTGCTTTGTGGTGGCCAGAACTCCCCCATCTTGTATTCCTCTGTTGGATTCCTGTGACCCAGGTGTATAATTTGTACTTTTTAGCATTGAAACTCAACTGCTATATACATTGACCATTCTTACAATAAGCTTAGATCCTTTCTTTTTTTTTTTTGCAAATTACCATATTTTATTAAACCAACTTATACAGATTATACATCACATAGAGTAGGTTACAGGCATTACTTGATTTAAAGAAAACAAGACCCCTCCCCAAAACAACATAAAACCCTCCATTGTATCATCCCCCACCCCCACCCAAGCTATCCACCCTGGCAGTAACAATCCATTACCTTAAATACCGACTGTGGAAATAAATATAACTCAATTCTGGCCAATAAAACAAAGTAAAATGACAAAAGCAAACTCATGAGAAGTATTATACAAGCCTAAGCATACATATAATAAAACAAATGACTGAAGCCAGAATAAGAGTACGTAATAATACAGGATATGGGCTAAAGAGCCATTTGACAATTTCCTAGAATTAAAATATAACTAATAGTAAAAGGCAGTCCAAGAAGAGGGAAAGAAAGGAGGAGGTAGTCAAAGAGAGAAAGGAACGAAAAATAAAGGATATAGTGGTAAAACTGCCTAGCTTAGATCCTTTCTAATTCTTTCCAACCCTTCCAGTGTTTCAGCTCTGTTGCAGATCTTGGCATCATTCGCAAACAGGCATACCTTTCCCTCAGATGTTCTGCAATGTTGCTGATGAAGACATTGAACAGGACTGGTCCTAGCACTGGTACTTGTGGCACCCTGCTGGTCACCTCTCTCTCTTTCTGATTTCATGCTATTTACTACCGCCATCTGAGTCCTGTTCCTTAGAGGTTCTCAACTCATTTTACTACCATAGGGCCCACTTCCAGAATTTATTTAGCAATCTGCTATGTGGGATGGTGTCCAGCATATTGCTGAAATCCAGGTAGGCCACATCAACCACCCTTCTGATCTCCCACCCTGGTCATCCAGTCAAAGAAATCAATTAGATTTGTCTGACAGGACCTTTCAGCTGAGAATCCATGCTGCCCTGGGTCCTGTGACTGTAGTCTCCAGAAATTTCTCAATCTTCTCCTTACATAGGGAATCCATTAGCTTTCCACTACTGAGGTCAGACTGTCAGGTCTGTAATTGTCTGTCTCCTTCCTACTGCCACTCTTGTGGAGAGGGACCACCTCTGCCCTTCTCCAGTCTTCAGGTACTTCCCCTGTCTCTAGAGATGAGTTGAAATAGTCAGTCAGTGGACCTGGCAGTACGTTCACGAGTTTCTTTAATTCTCTGGGTGAATCCCATCTGGCCCAATTGCTTTGTCTGTATTTATTTTCCTGCATTCCCCTAGGACTCTACCCACAGTGAATGGGCTGGTGTCAACCTCCTTCCCGTGACTACCCCTTCTAATGAGTTTTGGTCCCTCACCCTCCCTCCCTCCCCTTCTCTGGTGAACACTGAGCAAAAGTATTTGCTCAGTATCTCAGCCTTTTCTATGTCATCTTCTACCCACCCTCCTCCTTCCTTCTTCAGCCTAACAATACCACTCCTGGTATTTTTCCTCTCCCTAATGTATTTAAAGAAGGCATTGTCTCCTTTCTTAATAGCTTTTGTCTATAGCTTTCTCTGTCTGTACCTTAGTCCTTCTGATTGATTTCCCAGATTTTTTCCATTTCTCAAGATACTTCTCCCTGTCCTCTTTCTTTTGAGTCTCCTTGTATTTCCTAAAGGCCTTTCTTTTTTCCCTTACTTTCTCAGTCACTTCCTTCAAGAACCATAGTGGCTATTTCTTTCTTTTACTCTCACTATGCATTCTAACACAGCATTTTGTTACTTCTGTTAGGAATCTTTTGAGTTTAGACCACTGTTTGTCCACATCCCCCTGTACTTTCTTCTACTACAGCACTTTTAAGCTGTCCCCTCATTTCTCTAAAGTTGCCCAGTCTGAAATCCAGAACCATAATCCCTGCATAACTTTCCTCTACCACTGGTTACAGTAAACCATACTGTCCGTAGTCACTGGAACCAAGGTGACTGCCCGCCTCAACATCTGTGATCCTGTCCCCATTGGTCAGCACCAAGTCCAGTATAGCACCCTTCTTGGTGGGTTCTACTACTAGCTGCCTTACATTTGTCCCTTTCAGGGCAGTCGTGAAGTCCCTGGTCCTTGTTGTACCTGCAGTCTGAGTGCGGCAATCTGCATTTGGCAGGTTGAAGTTTCCCATTAGCAGTAGTTCCCCTTTGGCTGCTATTTTGTGGGTGATCTCCACCAGAACTTCATCTGTTTCCTCTCCTTGTGCAGGAGGCCTGTAAACCAATCCAGTGTGAATGGCAGTCTTACTTCTTGCATCTAGGGTGACCCGCAGTGCCTTCATTCCTTCCTGTAACTCTTGAGCCTTTGTTGCTTTAGTCCCTTCCTTCACATACATGGCTCACACCCTCAGTGCCTGATCAAGCAATCTCCCTCACAGGCTATAATATCTTTAGGCTTGATCATAAATCCAAAAGAGGAGGAGGATACACACTCTATCTAAAAGCCAATCTGGTGGGGTATCCATCCATACTGAACTACAGACACTCACTACCCAACGACTGCATGTCAAAATACTACTAGGTGCACAGAATAAAGCCCTCTCGGCCATTACTGTGTATATCCCTCCTAAAGAACAGGGACTGGGCCTCAACACAGTACTGGATTACATCAAAGCACTTCCACCTGACTCCGAAACCATCATACTCGGTGACTTCAACATAAACTGGCTGGGAGCAGAGGCAGGGGCTGCCCG
This sequence comes from Neoceratodus forsteri, assembly GCA_016271365.2. Classification (NCBI taxonomy): domain Eukaryota; kingdom Metazoa; phylum Chordata; order Ceratodontiformes; family Ceratodontidae; genus Neoceratodus; species Neoceratodus forsteri. The sequence goes on from CM028130.1 coordinate 10,356,138, forward strand.
GGACTCGGTCATATCGACTAACCTCACACAGGTGCTGGACTCCTCAACCAGATAAAAACTATAGAACTGGAATCAGCATCCTACTGGATTGAATCCTGACTAGTCATCCCACTGGGATCACAAGAACCGCCATACTGCCTGACTCTCTCAGTGATCACTCTCCCGTCAGCTGTACTGGTGAAATAAATTTTCAAACCCTGACCTAAAATCCTTCTCAGCAGAGTCTTACCATGGACAGTTAACCCGCATAAAAACCACACCTACTAAATCAAGATTAGTCTCCCATTGACTGGGCCATAGACACAAATAACAGCCCTAGACTAATTCATCCTCATATTCAATGAAGACTGTAACACCTTTGCCCGCTAAAAAAGTGCAAAGTTAAATCTGTCTTCAACCCTTGGCTCTCGGGCTCCCTCTTAAAGAAGTTAAAACATAGGGACCATCTCTGGGAATTGGCCACATCAACCAAGCAGACATCCAAAAATACAAAACAGAAAGAAATGGCTGTACCAAATCTATATGCCAACAGAAATCTGACTATTATAAGAAAGCACTCACTCACTCACGGGGAAATGGAAGAGCTTTCTGGAATAACATAAAATATATCACTGGGAAGGAGTACAAATCACCCCAACCACTTTTGAGATAAATGGGAGTACTTCATGGGACCACAAATTATTGGCAATACTTTCAATGATGCTTTCACAGACCTCAGCAGCGTCTCTCAAAAATCGCCATTAGTACATTTAAAGTTCACCTACGTAGATTATCATAGGTTCTATCCAACTGACATTATACAGGCTATCAAAATCTAAAAAAAATAGTAGTCTGGGCCTGACGGATTCATCCATGGTTTCTGATCAAACTTCTATAAATATTTCTATACCTTTGTCAATTATTTTCAATAAATCCTTACAAGAAAGCATTGTACCAAATGATTGGTGTTCAGCAATAGTTACTCCCATATTTAAACAAGCATTTGTCAATGCCGAATGTTGGCTTGCTGGCACTGGCATTGCTAGTGCAGGAGTTAGAAATGTAAAATAGGAATGGCAGTGAAGTAATGAAATAACATCAACCCCCCCCCACAGAGACTGAAAGGCATTGGGAGTGTAGCTTTGGTTCAGCCATAATGCTTACGCCATTCCACCTCACCCCACCCTGCAGAGAGCAACAGGTGTCAGGGTGTGCATTGGGGTCTTCGGATGAGTGCAATATTGGAGAATGGGGTGAATATTAGGGTGACAGAACACAAGTGACACCTCAATGCCTGTCAGTGGCTGTAGGGTGGGGGTACAATTCTGCAAACATTTTGGCTGATGAACCCAAGTTATGTCCCCGACACCGGTCAGGCTTCACAGGGTGGGTGTGATGCCAACCTATCCCCACTGATGATGGAACTAAAAATGGAATATGACAGGTGGAAACCATTACAATTAACACTGGCTGGAAAAATGTCCAGCCTTAAAATGGTTACAGCTCTGAAACTCTTCCATGTGGTGTCCCACATCTAAGTTGTCCTCCCCTTAGAATGGCTCAGCGCATTCAGTACACTCATGGGGAATTTTATTTGGGAAGAGGCATGCCCAATTTGCAGCTTTAACATACTTCATGCATCATGGAAAGATGGCTGGAACTTCCCCTAGGCCATAGACCACCTCTAGGCTTATAGGGCATTCCAGACTCTGCAGTGGGTCAGACAGCCATGCCCTAACCTAACATAATGGGAAGTTATGGAAAATTCCAGGCTCCCACAGCAGACTTTGGTCTCCCTCCTGGCTCCCCACTCCTCAAGAATGGAGGACACATCCAACTACAGAACCTTACCTAAGCTACTGAAGCAAACTGCACAAGTGGCTAGGCACAGTTCCATGCCCTAGGGAACCTATCACACTTTGGGATAACCCATTCATCATGGTAGACAGTGAAAGTCTCCAATGACAAGCTTGGATGATCAACAGTCTGCTACAATTCAAGGGCATCCTAGCACCACAGGCATCTTTGGTAGGCACCCTTCAAGCATTGCAGCACAATCCCCCAAGTCAGGACTCTGGTTGAGTCTAGCAACATGGCAGGCCCTAAATAAACATGCAGCTGGCAAATCTATGAAGATGTCTGTAGTTACATTCCCAGCCAACCCGTAGAAGCTAAGCCAAAATGGGAATCCACCCAGACCCCTAAACAGAACTAGGAAAATGCTGGACATTCTGCAATTACAACCCTCAAGGATGCATGTATGAGTCATCCAGAATAAAATTCTACATTCCTGGTACAGAATCCGATCAGTGCTACACCAGCTAACTCTGTCACCCACAAATAAATCCAGAAGATGTGGAGAAGCTGGTGGTGACCTATTCCATATCCTCTAGCAATGCCCAGCCATTCAAGCCCACTGGGACAAAGGTTTGCAACCTAGGCACTGATGTACTAGCCACTCTAGTACCATGTTCAGCATCCCTTCTAAAATTAGAGATCACATTTGCAGTCCCACCCATAACAACTACTGGCCACAGGTGGCTGGCATTACTAAGTATGTAAGTATTCAGGCCCAAATGCTTCTCCTCTGTAGGTGGTGATTGCACAGACTACCTCACACCAAGAGTTGATATCCCCTTCTCACGGGTAGCTACCCTTGACTGGTTCTCCCATTTAGCATGGACTCCTGTCGAAATGCAGCCTTCTGGTCACGACTGTCAATCTCTAGTGCCCAGGAAAGGAAAAGGCTGATCTTCCTGCTTTCTTTACACCTGGACTATTGGTCTCATTCTAACTAGGGTTCTGTGTAGTTCACTCTGTACCTGTGTATACTTAAGCAGTAATGCCCAACAGGGTGTGTGTTGTGCTGGGATAACGTCATGCTTCAGGTGATTGGGCGCGTGGCGTAGGCGAGTGTGTCCAATACCTGAGGCATGATATTATCCCAAGTGACGACACCCTGGAGGGCATTATTGCTAGTATGCAACGGCTCATTGTTCTATATAAAATAAAAAATAATTTTAAAGAATGTTTTATTAGTGTGGAAAAATATTTTGGTTTCTTAAGAGGAGATGAAAAAAAAAAAGAGTATCCGAATGTCCGCCATTTTGTTCACAGTGCTGAGACTAGAGTCATGATGTTGTGTTGAATAACATCATGGCTTCAGTCCCAGACTGACCAATCAGAGACCAGGATTCTTTCTTTCCATTGTATAATTACTGTCTTCACATAGTTATACTACCTCTGAGTTCTTGAAGTTACATTGCATGAAATATCACAAGTAAAGAGAGTGTGCAAAATTATGGTGCTCATGCAGAGAAACATAAACAGTAGTACAAAAACCATGGCACCCACACCCACACTATATACTGGACACTGGAGCTTCAAGAAGGTAAACTTTAATGTTTTTAATGCTACATCAGACAGCCTGACATGTTTCAGATAAAGCCTTTGATAAAGGACTTAAGTTTACCTTCTGGAATCTCCGTGTCCATTATATAGTGTGGATAGTGTAATCTTCAGTTTTGTACTACTATTACATGAAATATGTTATATATTATGACTAGTTTAATGTTATCTTTTGTTAGCTAATACTTTGGCATATAAAGACTGCCACCCTTTACATACTGTGGAAAACCTACTGGCTTCACGTGCTTGAACACTGATTCCTTAACTGAACCATATATCAACAACAATGTCTTCCTTTGTACATTTTGATGTCATCTGCAATATATGAAATACTGAAGTATAGACGTATGTTTATAGAAGTTATGCCAATAAAATGATTAACTTTTAAAAAAATGCATCTTCTGGCTTACAAGGCAGTGAACAGTTGTAAAAGTGCTTAAAGTACTTCTTGCGGTCATGGGTCTTGGTGCTATGTGTAATGGGTGGTGGGTGCTATGGAAATAGCATGTACAGCACATCATGGCTTTGTAGCATATCAGTGCCATAATTAACAAGGTCTTCCCTTTGTTTGAGCTGTTACAAAGATCTGTGCAAAAGGTCAGGTAAAAGTTGATTCCCCTCTTTGTACTTAGACAAATGGGTGTAACTCATGAGTTATGTAAAAAACATAATGGCTTGCCCAGTGGCAGTGAAGGCTGAGGAACTGGATGCCTTACCTCATGCTTTGCCGGTGACCTGGATTCGGTAATGACCTTGGGTCATCGGGGAGCCAGTGTGGGGGTGGGGAGTTGGGGAGTGAGATTGAGCAGCCGCTAGACAGCTCTCCTCTCCCAGGTTGGTTGTCTGCCCCTGTAGCTCCGCTCCCACTGGGTGGAGGTCCAGTGGGAAGCGTAGGCAGGAAGAGGCAGCGATGATCACCAGGAATGGGGTGGAAGGAGCCGAGCTGGTACTTGGTGTGCGCCTCCATGCAAGCGCGAATATGTGCTGGGGTCCCAGGTGCGGGAGAAAATGGGGACAAAAAGTGAAAAAATACTACAAAACAGAAAAACAAACAAAAAAACATAATGCCCGCCAGGTGTAACTCCACGGTGTACTTAAAAAACATAATACCTTCCCTTCAATGTGAATAGCCTTTGAGATGTTTGCAATGATCCAGTGCTGGTTTCTAGCAAATTAGCTGTCCATTTAGCCAAGAAAATGGTCTCAATGACCTCTGACACCAGGTAGAGTCTTGCCAGGCTAACTCCTCTCCCCCTCCTTCCTCACCCTTATTGGCAGAGTGATTGAGGATGTCTCCTCCTTTTAATACTTCGGGGTTTGGTTGGACTGTCGCCTTGATTTCTCAATATACTGTATGTGGAAGCCATCCACCAGAAGCTCCACTCTAAACATGGTGCGCTTTACAGGAAGAAACTAAGTGACCTACTTTCTGCCCATAGACAGTGTTTCAATTATGATATTCCCTATTTTCAATTATTGTGACATTCTATACAGTGTTGCTCCCAAGTCCACCCTAGCTGGACTGGGCACACTCTTTTTGCCACATTGCCTTATACTGTCCTTCTCACACCCACCACTGCCCCCTGTATTCCTTCCTCCTCTCCCCCTCTCTCTCACCTCCCTTGATGCCAGGTGGCTTGACCATTGTGCTTGCCTTAACTCCAGATTCAGACTTGGCTCCCTTCCCTCATACCTTGCCTCTCTCCTCTCCTCTCATCTCCCCACCACCCCATACTTTTTCTCAGCACTTACTTTCATTCCACTTCCCTTCCTCAAATGAAATCCACTGCAGATCAAGCTAGCTGCCTTATCCTTTAATTTCCCTGTAATCTGTTCCTCCCTCACCTGACCATCCCTCTGCCTCTCTCTCTTCCCTCAGGTCTCTCCTCGTGACCTCATGACACTCTCCTGCAATTGCTCCTGACCCAGGGTCGTGACCTGCTGCACCACCCTCCAGCGACTGCTGTTCCAATACTCTGAATTTGCAGTAGTGCATATCCCCCCATACCGACCCTCCCCTATTTACAGTTACAGTGTTGTTCTTACTCTACGTTATAATGCCTTTTACACATTCACAATTTTATTAAATCTAATGTTCCTTATTGTACTGCGTGTCTGTGCACCTGGTATTTATCTAGTGCATAAATGTTAATTTATTATACTTATCACATAGTTATTGATCTTCTGTATCGCCCCATCCCCGACACATCAGGAAGTATGTAGTTATTAGCTCAGTTTGATTTTTCCTTTTAAAACTTTTGAAATAAATAAATAAAACAAATTAGTGTATACAAATTCCAAACACAATTAATTGCACTGTATTTTGATGACTTGCAATCTGGAGACCCCACCACTACCATTTCTGTGCACTGGCAGCAACAACAAAATGAAAAGTCAGACTTGTGCTTTCTAGCTGGCCCATCAGCACAGCTTTAGCACTATTGCTTGCTACCCGATGATCCTGGTTCAGAAGTGAGGCCAAGTCATTGGGGCCAGCCAGGAAGGAGCATCGAGCAGGCCAGAGGATGCTCTTCTCTCAGTGAAGGGAGGGCAGCCTGCTCTGGGGTGCTGCTGCCACCTGGGTAACCACAGCTGGCGGTGCACTCAGAAGCAGCTTAGTGGGTAAGGTGGGAGGGAGAGATGCCAATGGTTGACATGCACCACTCCCTGGTCTGTGTGCTTACATCACACCCCTGGTCAGCATTTCAAGAAAGGGAGAAAAACAGGAGGAAAATGGCAGGCCCAGGGTACAATGATGGACCGCTCTCCCACAGGCTGCACAGTGGCAACATGGCAATCCCCCAAGAGAACCACTTTCAATATGCAGTGGTTGAGGCCCTGCCACACCCATGATGGGAAGTGGGGATAAGTCATGGGCAGACATGGGAGGAGATGTAAACCAACAAGATGCCAGGTGTCAGAGCTGCGATTGGTCCAGGAGGAGGCACAGCCTGCCAGTGGAGGACAAAAGAAAGTCCTTCACTTTTTAACAATGCTATTCTGTTATCCACCTTGGTCATGCTGAAGATGCTGACATTCCAAACTACAACTGAACCTCTCATCCCCTTTCTGTCTGGCCAACATCGTGACAGAGCAGCATGTCAGACCACACATGAACACTGTTCCGATCTGCCAACATGCCTGCATCTCAGCAGAGCAGTATGTGGCCATGAGCTCCAACCATGAGGTGAGGTGTGGAGATGTATTCAGCTAGTGTCTGCATAATGGCACACTACTCTGCTGAGACAGAGAGAGAGAGAGACAGAGAGAGAGAGAGAGGGGAGAGAGAGAGAGAGAGAGAGAAGGAGGAGAGAGAGAGAGAGACTGGCATACTGAAAATGGGTTGTTGATGGTGCAGTTATATTTTAGCATCTTTGTAATTGCAAAAGATAGAGAACTTTTAATTAAAAAATAATCTGACTTGGCTTCTTTCCAGTCAGTGTGCATGTGTTCTGCATTGCTGTAGTCATGCCTGTGTGTGTGTGTGGTGTGTGTGTGTGGGGGGGCATTGATTGTTTGTCTCTGATAACAATTATTTACAAAAAAATGACTTCATGCCATTTCTAGTCAGTGTGCCTGAAATGGAGGAGTGCTTGTGCTCTGAATCCCTGGTGCTGGAGGGCTCTGAACTGCTGCTGATGTGCATGAAAAGGTGTGTACTCTGGAATGATGCCCTGCTCTGCAGACCAGAAGCTTTCTGCCTCCTGATCTTAGTGCGAGTGTGTCTGAGTTGGACTTCACACGCTGCACATTCAGGCTGCTGCAGATGAGACACAAGGCACTACACTGTGACAAAATATTTTCAGCAACACTGCTGATTTGCAAAGCAAGATAGCAAACCTAAGCACCCCCCTCCTTTCAACACACACACACACACACACACCAACAGGGATCCTGAGCCCCTCGGTAGCAATGATCCAGAGCTAAGCACCCTCCTTCATAATGCACTGTCTGGAAAGGACACAAACGTAAAATTCTAGTTCTTTAATCAATCAATACAGTCCAAGCAATCCCAAGCCCCCTTCAGCAACAGTGGTGTGAGCAATTTCACCCTTTCATGGACAGTGACTCAAAATAAAACAATGGCATTCTTTTTTTTAATACACACAGTTCAATTCTACATCAAAGACACATCCCCCTGCACACTAAGTAGAAATAAAACAACAGTGAAATTATTTTTGTTAATTAAATACAGTCCACCTAACTTTTCAAAATAGTGACATCTGTCTTTATTTAGTGGAAAACAGTAGAAAAGCCACAGCTTTTCCAGTACTACAAACATGCCTGATTAGGACTTTTGGACAGAAATGAAAGTTTTAAAATTACCTCCAAGTGCTGTAAAAATAAATAAAATGAAGTGTTATTTTACTTCAAGTCTGAGTGCACGAAGTGGTGTCAGCAGGTTCTGATTCATGACTCAAAATAGGAATAATAGTCATGTTATTTTTTTAATAAATATGGATTTCAAATATACATCCACAGCATCCACCTCCCCAATTCAGGCTCACTGACTCAGTATATGCACATTATTGTCAAATTCTTTTTTCTTTTACTAAATACAACCAGGTTCCCTACCTGCAAAGGATGTGGATATGCCAACATGCCGAACTAAGACTGAATAATCTACAACCCCTTTCTGGCACATAATGTAGGCATAAGCCATACCAGGGTGGCATTCAAGAGCAAACCTGAACACTTCACTTGGCTTACTGGCATGCCAGAGCAGCTTTCAACTCGTAGAACCCATTCAGCAGTTGTTAGGAAGATGAAACTCCAGTCCCTGGCATCTACATGTTGTGCTTCTCAGTTGCTATTCAACAGATAAATGTCGGATATAGGGATTATGTTGACGACTGAACTGGAGGGCTACAACTTTCTTTCAATTCTACCTGACCCATTACTTGCTCAACTACCTCTGAAAATTTAATAAGTCAGTGTGATATGCGTGCAACCCACAGAGGCACTGCATCTTGTAAAGTCAGAAGTAAAGAAAAAACTGCAGACGTGTGAACCTGGCACTATGGAACTCTATGTCTTCCTCAGAAAAGGTTTCCATTTTTCAATGAGACAGGGACTTTAGCATGAGCTATGACGGGCTTGTGGAAATTAGAAGCAGAAACCAACCACTGTGCGAAACCGCGTGCCTAACCGGCTAATGGGTAAGAGGGAGGGAGGCTGAGGTGCTGCTCAGCTAGCACTGTCTGGTAAGGCAACTTTGACAGAGTTAGCCTAGTTTCTTGTAGGAACCGGTCAGGTGAGAAAAGAGCAAGCTCCTTAAAGTTGTAGTATTTAGTTGTTAGTCCTTCACATAAAGAAAGGAGCGGTACATGTTTTAAAGTTGTTTCTACATTAAATATTTCGTTTTCATGCAGTGCCTCTTGTGTGGTTGTGATCAACAGCAGTTTAGTTCACAATCCACCAGCGCAGTAAAGAGTGTATCTATTTTTCAGTGATGAATACAACATGTTGTTTTTTTTTTAATGGTAACTCTGGAAGAAAATCAAGAAAAACTTGCAGTCTACTAGCTCTTCCAGGAACCTTTCAATGTACCACTGTACAGCTGCACCCTGTAAATAGTTTTAGTGTGTGTAATTTGAATTTTAGCACAAACGTGCTCTCAGCCTAACTCCTCGCAATACTTGGCAATACAGCAGCGTCGAGTAAATATCTACAAATTGAAACATAACTTATTGCTGTTGAGCTTTTGTCCTAAAAGTCTTACTGTACCTCATTTTTTGTCTGCAGACTTAATGTGCAATGTTTCACCAGGAAAAGCACATCAGCAAGCTTGTTATCTATGCTGCTGCATGACGAGCTTGTCTCGTTTGCAGCGCACTTTTCTTAGAAGTTTTGTCCACTTTGCATGATGTGTGTGCCAGCGTTAGCATGCTGCCTAATTGGTGAATGAGGGATGCACCCACTAAAGCATACCCTGCATTCGCTAACACTGACACACCTCTGAAATGTGCTACTAGCATAACATGTTGCTTGTGCATGCGTAAGCCAACATAAAAAGGCAATAGAGGTTCTGTGCAAAATTATCATCCAATTAGTCTGACCTCAGTGGCTGGTAAATTAATGAAGTCTCTAATAGATCAAGATTGTAAAAAATTAGGAATTTATTATTCAAATCAGCATGGGGTTACTCCCAAGTATTCCTGCACCACTAATCTGATATCTTTTACAATAATATAAGTACTCTACTAGATGTGGGTATCCCTACTGATGTAATTCTTTTGGACTTTAGTTGAGCTTTCGATAATGTCTCAAATGAAAAACTCATTACTAAAATGCACAATCTAGGTTTGTCACCTGATATTGTCAACTGGACTTTAAACTGGTTGACAAATCATTCTCTGAGAGTCTGAATTAATGATATCTTGTCTGATTCGGGTAGTGTGACAAGTGGTGTACCACAGGGTTGGTCGTGGGACCAACATTGTTTAACCTCTATCAGTGATTTACAAACAGGGCCAAATAACTTCATAGTTAAATTTGCAGATGTTACTAAATTGGAAGGAGGTTAATAATCAAGAAAATATTTCTGCATTAAAGAAGGATTTGGAAAGATTAACACTTTGGGCAAATGAAAATCATATGCAGTTTAATCAAGACAACTGTTTAGTAGTACATTTAGGTGTAAATAATCCAAAAATGATATATCATATAAACGGACTACCACTTCACTCATCAAATTGTGAAAAAGATTTAGGGATATGTGTTAATAATAAACTTACATCAAATGATCACTGTGTTAGAACTGCTTGCATGACCAACAGACTTTTGAGGCAAATAAAATGCACTTTTGTTAATCACACTGAACAATGCCTTATTCCATTGTATAAGGCATAAATTAAACCATGATCTAGACAATGGCCCCTTCTGGAATCCAAACCAAAACAAAGTCATAGTGATTCTTGAACACATTCAAAGGACAGCAACTAGAATGATTCCAAGATTAACAAACTTGAGTTATCAGAACAGATTAAAAGCTACTTGTCTCTTCTCTCAAACTAGAAGATTAAGAGGTGATGTACTTATGGTTTTTAATTTAATGAATTCACCAGATCTAATGGAAAATGTGGTCTAACATTCCCCAAAAGAGACATGTTCTGAGACTGCATAATAAACAGCTTGAAGTAAAACATATAAAACCAGCAAAAGGGGAAACTTTTTTCCAATAAGAGCATCCATTGTATGGAACACCTTGCCACAATAATTGATAGAGGCAACTAGTGCCACTATCTTTAAAAACAAATTAGATGTTTGGTTGAGGGTTAATAGATAAATAATGTCCCACATAGTGTGGGGAACAGTCTTGATGGGCTCTGGCATTCTTCTGTTCTTTTATACCAAGTAAGTAAGTCCTTCCCCCGACTTTTTCAACAGTAGTGACACTCCTCTTCCCACCCATCAGTCTCTACCCAAAAACTGCTCCCCCTTCTACTTCAAAGAAGTAAATAGGAATACAGTCAGGAAATATATCTCCAAAGCCATTGGCAACACCAGAGCAAGCACTGATACACTGCAGGGTTTTAAATAATTGATTAGCAGTTTTTTTCTTGGAACAATACTAACTGTGCAGAAAGTATTTATATAGGTTTTCTAGAAGTGTTATGTTTGTTAAACACAGTGAGGCAAGTGCTATGCATTTACACAATGTTTTGGCACTTTTTTGAGCAAAACGCTAATCAATTTTTAGAGTTAAATAAACCCTGCACTGGATCTCAAGCTTCTGTCTCTCACTCTGGAGGAAGTACTGGGGCCTCTTACAAAGATTTTTAATCTCTCTCTCTCTCTCTCTCTCTCTCTCTCTGCTCAGCCAGTACCCTGATAAAAGGAAATGAGCAACAGTCACTCCAATCCATAAAAGTGGTGATCAGACCACTCACTGGAATTACAGCCCTATCTCTATCCTTCCTCCCCATCTAAGGCCCTGGAACAGATAGTAGCAGACCAGCTCACTGACTATCTGGGCTAATATAACATCCTATGCCAAAATCAGCATGGTTTTAGGAAGGGTCACAGCACTGCTACTGCACTTCTTGAGTTCACTGGTGCCATCCACAACTCCCTAGACCACAGTCACCTAACTGGAGCTATATTTATAGATGTGTCAAAGGCTCTTGACACCATCCACCATCGCCTCCTGCTTGGTTAACTACTGAACGCTGGCCTCACCATTGAATCTGTGGCATGGTTCAAAAGCTACCTTTGTAACTGACCCAATGTGTGAAAATAGTTGATGTACTCTCCAGCACCAAAGAGGTTCGCTCTGGGGTTCCCCAGGGCTCCATACTGGGCTCACTACTTTTCAGCTTGTTCCTCAACTCTCTCCCAATTCCTGCCCTCAACAAATTATACTCTACGCAGATGATGCTGTCATCCTAGTATCCCATCAGGACCCAAGCCACCTACAAATAACCCTTCAACATGGTTTCTCCTTGGTCGAGAACTGGTTCAAAAATCATAAGTTAATTCTTAACCAGAAAAAAACCAAGACCATGACTTTCACCAGCTTCTTAAACAAGCATAAACATTGCCAACTCTCCATAAACACCAGCCAGGGCAGCTCTCTGGAGCAGGCCCAATCCTTAAAGTATCTAGGAATCACCTTAGACACCTACCTGGCCTATGTTACCCACATAACTAATGTTGCCAAATCTGTGAACTCCAGACTGGGCCTACTCTATCACCTACGGTAACATCTAATTAAAGATGCCTTTGCTGCCACTGTCCAAAGCTCCATTATCTCCCAGATTGACTATGGCCTTGTCATCTATGGCACCGCCACTGCCATGGCACTCAGAAGGGTAACCACCACCCTTAACAAGGCCTGTCGACTCATCACTGGTGCTAAACGGCTCACGCACACCTGTGACCTCTATACACAAGCAAATTGGTTGCAACTTGAAAATAGAATTAAGTACCAAACCTTTGTAGTTACAAAGAAAATCCAATCGGGGCTTGCCCCCCAGGAGTCTGCACCCTTCTTCAAACAAAAAACAACTCAAGAATCACCAGGGGTTCAAAGCCACAACTGTTTCAAATCCCCCACTGCTGCACAACCCAAAGCCAATGATCTTTTGCCTACAGAGCCCCCACCTGGTTTAATGGTCTTGCCAATGATACTACCACTGCCAGTGGACTTGGCGCCTTCAAATCCAGACTCCATAACATCCTTGTTGCCTCCAGCACCCGTGACTGTCATGGCTAATCATTTCAGCACCCATCCACCTGTGCTCACCTTTGCTGGGCCCCACCCACCACACTTGCCCTTCCAGGGTCACCTTTCTTTCCCGCACCTGTGACACTGACAACGCAGCCTTGGCTGCATCACACCCTCCTTGCCTCCCCTCACCATCCACCCTCCCAACCCAACCCTTTTTCCTCCATCCTGCACCTTTTCTAAACTCCTACTACTGCTCCCCTTTCTCTTTTGTTTCCTCCTATCCCCTCCTACCACTACTACACTCCCTTTCCACAGCTTCCTATGGCATGTTCATTTGCTGTGTTCTCTAATATGAAACCAAAATGTTCCTTTTGCAACCAGTGTAATCATTTGTACATGTGACGTGGAACTTTGTAAAAGAGCCTTGGGCTCAAAGGTAATTGTAATCCTAGACATAATTAATAAATAAAATAAAAACATACATAGCCACCCCCTCACCTCTTCCCTTCCCTATCCTTCCTAAAAAGTGTTTTTCCTAGTATGGTTGTATCCCAGTCATGGTTCCCTGTGTACCATGTTTCTATAATATCCTCAATGTCCAGGTTTGCATCTGCCATCAATGCCATTAGATCTGGCATTTTGTTTCCTAAACTACGGGTAATTAAGCACATAACCTTCCATCCTGTGCACCACCCCTCCTTTTCCCATTTTTCGTTCTGTGCAGTGTGACATGTTTGAGATATATTTTCTGTTTTCTTTCCTATTGTGGTCAATTTTTTTCTTGTATTTGTTTTTTGTGTCTGTCTACTAATTGGGGTCTCCCTCTTTCCAGATATGTCATGTTGGGGGGGGGCTACAGTAATTGCCCAGACTGCATCGCCTCCCCCCTCAGCTACTTTAAATACTGTCTGAGGAAATATTTAAACTTTTCAGTAAGGATACCTTTAACCCCCGATAGATGTAGGCCATCTGGTGAATACAGTCATTCATCCCTCCAGGTGAGGTCCCACTGCCCAATGAAGCCATACCCCACCTCTCCACACCATTTCTTCAGCCATGTGTTGAATTCCATAGTGTGGAACTCTCAGCCCTCTCCCTTGTCATGGACAGGTCGAACCTCTGAGAAGGTTACAGAGTGCACTACTTGCCCAAGACTCCTCCCCAGCTCCCTGAATTTCTTCTGTACTTTATCTACATCTGCCCCCTCTCCTGCCAGGTCATTTGTTCCCATGTGGATAATGATGTCCAGCTCCCCCTCTTTGCCACCACCTTAGTGATCCTTAGGATCTGCTTGCCCTCTTTCTGAAGTGTGCCTCCAGGTAGGCACACTACCTCTCTTTCCCCACTGCTGCCTATGCACAGATCTATACCCCTACTTCTGGAGTCCCCAAACAGGATTTGCTTCCTGCTCCTGTGTGTTCTCCTTACAGTTGCCCTCAGGGCTCCAACATGGATGACTCCCTTATCCCCCTTGGTGTCCACTTCTGGAGATGCTGTATGATCTCTCTACTCTGCCAAGATGGCATATGAGTTATGAAGTGTCAATGATGTGAATTCATCCCACCTCCCTCACCCTTCCTGAGTCCACCATAGTTCATCCATCCCTCCATATTGGCTTCCTCTGTGGGAGTTGTGGTGGACATGGTGTTCCCTGTTTGGAGGGGAAAGCGGCCTGGGTCCTTGTCAACTCTGCTCAGAGTGTTGAAACCTCTGCCCTCAACACATAGAAGTGCCTACAGATAAAGAAGCACTGAAGTGTCCAGAAGGTCTTCCCGAACACTGCTGCCCCACAACCACTGCATTGCATAACATACAAACATACAAATCTGCCAACAGAAACAGGCCTCATGGTCAATCAAGTCTGCTCAAATGTGCAACTAGCCCTCAACATTGCAGCTGCCCCTCCTCCCTCACATTTACCCTCCCTGTCACCCTGTCCCATTCTCTTTTAAAACTGCCCACTGTCCTGCAGGACACCACCTCTTTGGGCAGAGCATTCCACTTAGCCACCCTCTCTGTGAAAATAAGTCTCCTCATTTCTCTTCTATATCTTCCCCCTCCAGTCTGAGACCATGCCCTCTAATGTCCATCCTCCTCCTCCTCCTCCTCAACTTAAAAACTCCTTCTGTACATATCTTGTTTATCCCCAACATGTATTTATACATCTCAATCATATCCGGCTATGCCTTCTCTCCTTCAGTGCGTACAGAGTGAAATCCCTCAGTGCATGCAGTACTCTAGGTGTGGTCTGACTAATGACCTGTACAGAGGCAAGATCACCTCCTTTCATCTGGAGTAGATTCCCCTCACAGTACACCCCAGCATCCTGTTGGCTTTAGATGCTGCCTTCCTACACTGAGTTGAGTTGGTCATATTCCCTGTTATAACCACCCCTAGATCATTTTCTTCCTCAATGGTATCTAACCAAGCCCCTCCAAATTGGTAGCTCATCCCAGGATTCCTTTCTCAGAAGTGCATTTCCTTGCAGTTCTTGGCATTAAACCCCAACTGCCAGATTTCTAACTACTGTTCCAGTTTAGTTAGCTCATCTTGTAGTCCTTGCCACCTTACAATGCTGTCCACCACTACCCACATCTTGGTATCGTCAGTGAACAAACTGATCTTACTCCTGATGCCATGTGAGGTATCAGATATGAAAATCTAAAACAGTACCAGGCCAAGTACCAAGCCCTGAGGAACCCTGCTCATTACAGCTCTTGGGGATGAGAATTCCCCACCACCACACTTTGCTACCTCCCCTTCAGTCAGTTCATAATCCAGTTACAATGCCCTCATTTTTTCTTTGCCCATTCTTTCCTTACCCTTTCTGCATCTTCTGTTCTTTATCCTTTATGCACCTGCCATTTGCTTTGATGCTTTTTTTCCATTTGTACACTGTAGCTTTTTTCCTTCTCTTCCCTTTTCACAAAATTGCTTACCTAGGCCCCTACTATGATTATGGACTCTAGTTGCTTTGAGTAATTGTGCTCAAATTCATGTAATATCAATGAAATACACTCTGGAACAACTTTTTGTCAAACTCTTGTCACTGATCCATCAGATAATTTCAAAGAGCAGGAAAAGACACACAGCTTTTATCAGTCCCCTTCTGAAAATCTTGCCACCGTCACTCAGATAATTTTAAAGAAGGAAAACAACAACAAAAAATGAGTCAAAACACTTGTGCTGAGGGCATGCTTACTACGCCTTATGCCCTCCTTCTTTACAGCCCCTGCTATTCCCTGTGCTTGGCTCCTCTCAATCAGATTTAACAGGGCATTTAATAAAGAGGGGGTTGGGGTTGGAAGTGGGCAAAATTTGCAAGCAAGAAAATACAGCAAAGAAATAACAGCCTCACTAAAAGCACAGCAAAATAGGTTTGAAATCAGAAGAAATAGATATAGAATTCAAAGAAATAGCTACAATTTGAAGCATACCAAAATATGTTTCAATTTTTCAACAGCACAAAACCATTCTCTGCTAGCTCCATACAAGTAGTAAAAAAAAATCAGCCTGCTACCCAGTGAAATCAACAATAAGAAGAAGCAATACAAGCAGCAATGATCAGTTACTGCACTGAAATGAGTCTGATTCCTTCCTCTTCTAGCCTCTTCTGAGAAGTCAAAAATAAATAACTTATTACTCAGTTTCAAGTCATTGTGTTAGTTTAAAGGTAAACCGTTATTGCTGGTAAACTGTTTCTTTGCAGGGGTACAGGATACATGCAAGAGTTCATGACTCTTTTATTAAGTGTGGTCACCGTGAGCATATTATTAGAACTCTTCCTAAATTGTAAATTGAACGCAAAGTAAAGATTGTTATGGTAGAGATGATGTAAGAAACTATAAACCACTCAGTGTGACATCTATAATGAGTATAGTGTACAAAGCTTATATATCGTAGTAACCAGAGACATTGCCAGCTATTTCCAGATATTTCTCAAAATTTCCGAAGAATTTCTCTCTGCTGCCCCTACTGCGGAAACGCAGAAAGCAGGAGATATTTCTGAAAATATCACAGAAATTTCAGGAAATATCTGGCAGTGTCTGTGGCTGCTACTGTAAAAGAAAGGTTGATAGACTTCCTTGAGGCAAATAATTTTGAGGACAGCTGGCAACGCTGTTCAATGTGGAGGTGGGGAGGTCAGACTACCCAGACTGAATTCTTCAATTTGGTAAAAATGACAGAGAACAAGGGACCTACTGTAGACATACTGTACCTGGACTTCAGTAAGACCTGTGACTCAGTCCCACAAAGGAAGCTGGTCATGAAACTAAGGGATCTCAGAGTAGAAGGAAAAGGTAACAACATACTAACATACTATTTGCCAGCAGATTAGGCCTTATGGTCTATCAAGTCTGCTCGAACCTTAGATCCTTAGTTGGGTGCCGAGGCCTTCCCATCCCTTGTGCTCCAGAAACCCTTATCATCCATCCCTACCCCTGGGACAGGCCATCATCTGATACATCCACTTTCTGTGTCTGTCCCACCATCTCTTGAACTAGAGTTGTGTATGGTAGGGGTTCCCAGTTTCCCAGTGTCAATGATTTCCATATATGCTGGGGGATAATGAGGACCAAGCTGAGTGTACAAACTGGTGGATGGAAGACAATAGCAGTTTCCCAGAGGTTGACTGCTCCCAGAGATCATCTTGGATGGAAAGGAGGAATAGATGTTTCAAAGAGATACCCAAGGGAGTTGCAGGGTCATCTGATATCAGCCAGTAGAGATTTTTGTGGAGAGCCATCCTTGTGGTAGGCTCATAACCAAGGAGATCCCATTCCACTCTTCTTGCTGGGGTACATAGTTTCTGTATACTAAATATGGGCTTTTTTGTTCCCATAAGTAGGATAGGAAGAGGTTCTCCATCCTTGAAATAGGACTGTGGAATGTACACCTGAAGATTATTGAGGCAGAATAGAATTTTTGGAAGGTCATCATTTTAAAGGTTGATATCTTGCCTCCAAATGCCAGGTTCAGCTTCATCATCTGTTAATGTCAATCACCAACTCTGACATGAGCCTTTTGATATTCAGTATCTACCACCTGGTTTGGGTTAGTATAATAGACATCCTAAAGTAGTGTAGGTGATCAGGGACAACTTCAGTTGAAGCCTGTTAAGGACTGTGGTGTACATGCCTTATTCAGTGTGAGGTTCTGAGTTTTGTTCCAATTAACTTAAAAACCCAAGATCCAATGGAAGGCCAAGAGTGTGCTTAGCACTGGTGGAATGGAGGCCACAGGAAGAGATAACAGGATTAAGGAGTCATCGATATATGTTAACATGTTTAGTGAGGTGTCCCCTCATAATAATGCCTTGTATAGCTGGGGTTCACCTAACTGGCAGAGTAGGGCTCCATTTTGATAAGATAATGAATAATCAGAACTGCCATCCCAGAGGCAACAAGTCTTTGTGTGATGCAATAATAAACAAAACAAATGATATAAGAAACCACTATGGTTCTCAAAGAAGTGGCAGGAAGGTTCATGAGAAAAGAAAGCATTCAGAAAGTACAAGGAATCACAGAAGGAGCAGGACAGCGAATTGTATCAGTTAAAGCAAAGGAAGTAGGAAGGCAGTCAGAATAGCAAAGGGCCAAACCGAGTAAAAGATAGCCAACTCAGTTAAGAAGGGGGGGGGTTAAGCCTTTTATGGGTACATCAGGGAGTGAAGGAAGACCAAGGAAGGGATAGTGAGGATTAATAAAGAGGAGGGGGTGGGCAGAGGGTGACTGTGAAAAGGCAGAGATACTAAACAAATATATTTGCTCAGTATTCACTAATGAAGAGGGGGAGGTGCCTAAACCACACAATAGAAACACTTTGGATATGGGGGTTGATATCAGCCCATTCACAGAAGAAAGGGTTCTGAAAGAACTCTTAAAACTGAAGGTGGACAAAGCAATGGGGCCTGATGGGATTCATCCCAGAATTCTAAAATAATTAAGGGTAAAACTAGTGACACCACTGACAACCTCTTAACAAATCATGGGAGGATGGGGTGGTACCTGAGGACTGGAGGAGGGCAGATGTGATTCCACTTCACAAAAGTGGGAGCAGGGCACAAGCAGGAAACTACAGACCTGTTAGTTTAACCTCAGTGATAGGGAAAATGATAGAATCACTTCTGAAGGAAAGGATTGTCGAGTACCCTGAGGCCAGTGGGGCACAGGACACAAGACAGCATGGATTCACAGCAGAAAGGTCATGTCAGATGAGTCTAGTAGATTTCTTTGACTGGGTGACCAAAGTAGTAGATCAGGGAGGGGCTGTGGACAAGGTCTACCTAGACTTTAGCAAGGCATTTGACACAGTCCCACACAAAGATTAACACAAGTTAGCCAACCTGGGAGTAGGTCCCAAGATGGTAGCTTGGGTAAAAATTGGCTGGAGAACAGGTCCAGAGAGTAATAGTAAACAGATTCCACTCTGAAGAAAGGGGGCTACTAGTGGGGTTCCACAGGGTTCAGTACTAGGACCTGTCCTCTTCAATGTCTTTATAATGACATTGCAGAGGGACTGGAAGGAAAAATATGTCTCTTTGCAGATGACACAAAGATCTGCAACAGAGTTGATATACAAGGTGAGGTGGAAAGGATGAGAAGGAACTTGGCAAGGTTGGAGGAACGGTCAAATGTATGGCAGCTTAGATTCAATGCTAAGAAGTGCAAGGTAATGCACCTGGGAAACAAAAACCAGAGGAAGAGTATCAACAAAATCCAAGAGGGTAGCATCTTTCAGAAAAAGAGGTGTGCAAGAACAAAGGGGCACAATTTGAAGATGGGGGTGTGGCTCAGAGGTAATGTAAGGAAGTATTTTTTCACAGAGATGGTTTTGGATGCATGGAACAGTCTTCCAGAGGAGGTTGTGGAGTCAAAAACAGTGCTGAGATTCAAGAATGCATAAGGCAATTCTAGGGGGTGGGTGTAGGAAGAAGTAGGCTGTTGGTTAACTTGGATCTGCAGCTTATCCATTAGGAACGGAAATGGGCAGATTGGGTGGGCCAAGCAGTCCTTATCTGCTGTGAAATTCTATGTTTCTATGTTTATGAGAGGTGAGAGGGGCACTCTATCTTGTGCCCCTTGTAAGGGAGCTGGGCTTGAGATATTGCCACTGTTTTTTAGCTCTAATCAGGCTAGCATGAAACACTTTGATGCAGGTGATAATTGAAGGGCTGTCATTCAATTGGATCAAAGGCCCTTTCTGTATCTACATTCATCAGGAATATATAACGTGTTTTTCTCCACTCATCAGGAGTGTAGACTGTTTCTGTGTTGCTGCTGCACTCTTCACACAAATATCAGCTCAAACATTGTTCATGGTCAAGCGGCCTATGGCAAAACCAGTTTGATATCTCTTGATTAAAGTGAGGAGGAGGGATTCCAGCTTGGTGGCCAGTACTTGTGCTAAGATCTTTATGTCTACATTTAATAGAAAGTTATGTCTATAATTAGAAACCAGTTGTGCATTTTTGTGGGGTTTATGTAAAACCACATTGAGGGCTTTGGTCACAGAGGGAGGGAGGGAGGTGGAAGTTTCTAATTTTCTAGCACCTTTGTATATGTTTTCAAGAGCCTGGGGGCAAGAGGAGACTTGAACATTTGATAGAACTCCAGAGGAAGGACACCCTGTCCTGGACTTTCCCTTTAAGGAGAGCTGAGATTGCTGCTTTTATTTCCTGCAGGGACAGGGCTGTTTCCAAGCTCACTAGTCATTCATCAGTGAGCTTTGACATTTTGACTGAGCTCAGGAACTGTATAAGGTCAGTCCTGGAGAGGTCCCCCTCGGACATTTACAATTGTTTGTAATGTTCTAGGAACACCAAACTGTTCTCAGCTTGCTTGAAGTGATAAAGCCTTCCACTGTTGTGATGGTCCCAAATTATCTCTTAGGTTGGTAGGTTTGAATCCTATATGCCAAATGTTTGTTGGCCCTTTCACCAGATTCCCAATACTTGTGTGCAGTGCAGGTCACAGCTCACTGCACCGAGTCAAGGGTAAGCCAGTTAATGCAGTAACGTGCTTGTTGTATTTCCTAGAGTAACTCATTTGGCCCCTGAGAGGTATTAAAGGTGTTCTTTTTTTCCCTCAGCTGTTGTTCCAAAGTATTTATGTCTTTATGATGTTTACATTTGACATGCACAATGCAGCTGGTTATTTTGCCCTGTATGTACTGTATGCTTTAAAGAGCCACCTACACCTTGAGAAGAACTTTGAAAAAACATTATATTTGGACACAAAACAGCTTATATTTCTCATTAACTCTTAATTTTGTAATTATGTATTCCTAGTATTTATTACTGAGATCATATGCATAAAAAAAGGATAGTTGTTCCTTGAGGGTTCAGCAGCTCCTGTTGCTTCTTCCCAACCTGATGTCATAATACTCTGCTTGTGACATCACAGTTATTCTCATAACAGACTGCAATGTCACAACAGAGCATTATAATTTCAAGTAGAGAATAAGGATAGATTTAAGTGAACTCTAGGGGTGAAGCACTTTGTTTTTGTGAGAATTTCTTCATTAATAAATAATGGAGGTGAGAAATCTATACCAGATATATGAAATACAAGTTGGATTGTGTCTGAATATTATGTTTTCCAAAGTTTTCCAATGGCATCAGTAGCTCTTAAAGGCATTCAATATTGTGGTTTCATAGCTATGCAGGGTTTCACTGATCTGAAAATAGGTCTCAGTCTCTACTGAGCGACATCTTTGGAAAACCTGCTCCTTCAGAAGGAAGGGCTCCAGCTTCCATCTGCGTTAGTGGAAGATCCAGTCCTGCCACCACTTTATGGTAGATACAGGCATGATCTGCGATCATAATGGGGCTATGCTCACATCTCGTACCAGAGGTATGTCTGTGACTGCAGCAGAAAAGTCAATTCCACTGTTATTGTTGTGGGGCAGAGTGGAAGGAAAAGTCTCTGACTATTGAGTTACTGGCTCTCCATCAGTCTACCATTTACTGCTCCATGGCCATCTGGGGAAGGATTGCCTCATTTTGGTATCCCAGTTGGCAGATACCTCAGCTTATCAAGGTATGGGTCCAAGGCATAACTGAAGTCCCCCCTATCACCAGGATGTCCTCCAGTATGAGCTTGTCAACAATTAACTGAGCAATTCTCAGGTTAAAGCTGGGACAGTCTGTATTAGAGTCATATAAATTGACCATAAGAAAGGACCAGTCTTAGACTTTTAACTTTGCTGTGATCCTTCTGCCTTCCTTGCTATGGAACAGGTGTAACACCTGTGCTGGCAGCCTTCTATGGAGCAGAATGGACCCCTAGATTTTGAAGACTAGGAGCTGCTATCTACTTGATCCACCCAATCCCTCCAGAATTTGAGTAACTCCTCTGACTGACAGTAGGTGCATTTCCTGGATGAAGGCTATGTCAGAGTTCACCTTCTTCAGGTGTTTAAGTACATGCTTCCATTTTAATGAGCAATGAAGAGCTCTTACATTCTATATAGAATACATGAGAACCTCCATACCCTGGGATACTCAGGTGCACATCTGGGAGTGATCAGATTCTACTCTGGTAGGAAAACCTTAGACAAGTTATCTTGCTCATGGCAGACTGCCTCTTCCCTTAATACTGATTGACTTCATTCTCTGGGATACAACGGGTCCTGTATCATGGTGTCCCCTTGGGTGAGTGAAGTAATGCTTTCAAATCCTTGTCCAACAAGGCCCTTAAGGAAACATGGCAATGTCACACTGACTAGCACACTCCCAGATATGGACTCCTACTGCAGAACTTGTACTTATGCTTCCTCATTTATTCTTGCCTTGCTACTTATTGTGAACTGCTATCATATGTCTGTTTATTATTATAACACTTTTGATTCTGCCTTACTAGTAATGTGAACTACTATAGCATGTCTATCAAAATGCTTTGTACTTTCTGCAATCCTACCCTGCAACCAATTGTAAATATTTGTACCTCTGCTATTATTTAACCCTTGTATGCACATAACTCATGTGAATCTTGTCTTTTTATTATTATTTTCATTACTGTTTCATATTGTCCTCGACAGGACCACCTTGTAAATGAGCATGCTCAATGGATCTTTCCTGTGAAAAAACTTGAACTTGAACTAGTAGGCATCCCCAGGAGCTACCTGGTTGGTACCAGCTGTCCAGAAGAGGTTCTGATCTATAGTTCTGAGGTAGACTATTTTTTGCAGTAATATTTCCCTTTGAGCATTGCATTGACATCACAGAAAGGCATCAGTTGCTGTCTGGGAAGGTGAGACTGGGCATTAATCAGCACAGGACTTCATGCATCTCCCTAGTTCCCCTGGCGGTCCACCTCAAAACCACTGAGATGAACCAATATGTCAATTCCCTGGACCCTGTGCTGGAGCCCTTGGATATGAGTAAACATGTATTGCCAAATCTAGAGCAGAAGAAGACTAGTTGGTGTGAGCTCTTGGGGGGGGATAAGGAGTCCACATGGGGATTGCACAGGCCAGGAAAGGCTGGCAAGGGGTGGAGTGAGTGCCTTCCATCTGCCACAACTGTGCCAGGTATCCCCAAGGAGTTGAGTTATAGAAAGTCTGGGTAGTAGCAGTGCCCGTGACTGGATGCTGTTTGGGGCAGCACTTGGTTATGGTTATGGTCGGTGTCTGTGTAAATGTTCCAAGGAAAGGAAACTACTGTTCATCCTTGTAGCAGTGGTTAGGCATTGCACAGAGAGGGTTGAGTCTAGGTGCAATTATCCTTGTTCTCATCGCTCTTTTTTTTTTGTGTCTCCCTCTACTCGCTGCCTCCCTCTTGGGAGACACCTGTGGCCTTTTAAGCCCTCACTCACCTGCCAGGTGACTGGAGCAGTCCATCCCCCATGGAGCCGTGGCTGTACCCCCCAGGTGGGTATGGGGCAGGGGCTTCTCGCCCTGGAACATCTGCTTTCATCGGGACACTGTCTCCGGGCCTGGCAGGGGCATTGAGGGTCGGGGTCTGGTGCTCCGTCTACTGGGAGGCCGCGAGGCATTTTCTAGTTTTCTCCTAACCTGCCATGTCCCCGATGTCAAGACGCTTAGGCACTGACATCTGGCACATCATCCCTCCGTTCTGCATCGGACTTGCTGTACCTTGGGTCTCCACCCGGGGCCAGACAGGAGCCGAGCTCTGGCTCCCCCCTCCTCCGGAGAGAATGAGCGGTCCCTAGGATGCTCAAGTCCTCTCTCCCCGGCCAGCCCTCCAGCTTCCCGGGCTCATTCCTGAACACGGGTCACTGGTGTCACAAGCAGAAATCCAACCGCTGTGCTGGCGGGCCGGCCATCATCGCTCTCTTTTATCTTAGGTGAGAAATGTGCAACACTGCTCTCTTTACTCCACCTCTCCCTTAATGGTAGTAATGCTCTTTAACCTGCCCCACCATGGACCTAATGGCAGCAAATTCACTTGCTCCTCCTTATGTTATCTTTCCTCCCATAAACAACTTTGCATGATGCCAGATTTTAAAACCCACTGTATTCTACCCCTGCCCACTATAACCCCAACGTCCTCTACAGGAAGGAAAGGTTTGGTATACTCACCCAATAATTTAATCACAGAACATTGAAAGCTGGGGCTGGCCATCAGCTTAGATAAGTGTAAGAGATAGGGTTGCCAGAGACAGAGAACCAAAATTTGATTCATTCACTTAAGTATGTCCCATCCTCAAATAATTATTTAATTACTTTTTACTACTGTATTGAAAGGTTAGTAAGGTATGCTTTAAAGCTGAATTGGTGGCCATGAAATGGTGCAGGAGCTACACCAGAAACCATATGAGGAGAGGTTGTGAGAACTCAATATGTATACTCTGGAGGACGGGAGGGAGAGTGTGGTTATGATAGAGACATTCAAATACCTCAAAGGGATCAACAGAGTTCAACAAGGCAGTATCTTTCATAAAAAGGAGATGTGCAAGAACAAGGGGTCACAATATGAGGCTGGAGGGGGAGAACACTCTGGGGCAATGTGAAGAAGTATTTTTCACAGGAAAGGGTGGTGGATGCATAGGACAACCTCCCAGAGGTGATTGTGGGGCATGAACTGTTGTCAAATTCAAAATGCATGCAAGAGGCAGAATGCAACACTAGTGGAAGGAAGGAGGAGTCAGGCTGCAGATCAAATAGGATCCAGTGCTTATACAGTAGGTAGGGAAATGGGCAGACTAGGTGGGCCAGCCATAGAAACATAGAATATGACAGCAGATAAGGACCACTTGGCCCACCTAGTCTGCCTATTTCCCTACCTAATGGATAAGCTGCAGATCCTAGTTAACGAACAGCCTACTTCCTCCTACCCCCACTAGAATTGCCTTATGTCTGTCCCATGCATTCTTGAATTCCTCACTGTTTTTGGCTCTATGACCACCTCAGTAAGTCTGTTCCATGTATCCACAGCCTCTCTGTGAAGAAACTTCTCACATTACCTCTGAGCCATCCCCTCTAACTTCAAATTGTGCCCCTTGTTTTTGCACATCTCTTTTTTTAGTCAGTCTTTATGTGCCATCATGTTCTATGTGTCTGTGTTTCTTTGGTGCTCTTTGGGTAAATCCACTTGTCCCTCGGCGTAATTTTAATTGAGATGCAGTGAGCTATAAATCAGTCTTGCCTCACACATCCCACATCCACCCTTCCATTTTGTACCAATTCCAATATAATATTGTTCCAAACAACATTCAAACATTTAAAATGTGTCACCCACAGAGTCATTGTGATTTTTTTCTCTATGTCTCTGTTTGTATCTCTTTCCTTATTTAGTTTCCACATTCTACATAAATAATCTTTAGCTTTTCACTTTCCTTGCCTTTGCTTCCTCTTTAATTTCTTCGTCTAACCAGTATTTTCTCATTCTTTCCTACCCTAACAGTTTTATTTACTTAGCTGTCTCTTTGCTTTCTTTTCTATAACTCACACATTTCTCCCCAGGTACCAGAGCAGACTCATCAAATTGACACTCTCCCAAGTCCTATCCACAGCTATCTGTCATGTTTAAAGGAGTAGTACACACTCATGTCTTATAAATGTTATTTGTTTCCTTATCAACTCTTGTCATGCAGTTCAGGATATATTGTATGTGTTTGCCTTAGTTTGCTTCACTGTTCATTCCAGCCTCTCTAACTAGCCTGAGGGTTCTCCATTTTCTGGTTGCTGAAATATCATTGTGCCCCAGTGCTGCATTAGCATATGACAACATGATGTGTCAGCACCCTTTAGACCCCAGAGTATAGTATACCTGTCTACTTTCTTAGAATTCAACAAAACAAGTTGTACAAGGTGTAAAATGCTGCATTTACTTTAAATACACTTTACAAACTGTCTTAGATGTTATGCAGGGCTTTTTCCTTTAAATTGCATTCAATCTTTGTGTTTCTAGAGAGTTTGTTCAGGTATGTGTACTTTCAGCATACAGATACATGATGTTAATGGGTTCTGTGACATCATGTTCTCATATGCTGATGCAGCAGTCAGTGAGAATGAGATTTCAACAACCAGAAAATGGAGACCCCAGACTAGTTACAGGGGCTGATGTGTACTGTGAAAACAAACTAAAGCAAATGCATATATCCCCAACAGCTACATGAAAAGAGTTATCTGTTGACAAGAAAACAAATAAAATTTACAAGATATGAGGGTGTACTATTCCTTTAACCTCAAATGGATTGAAAATTGCCTTTGCACTGAAACATCAAAAGCAGAGATAGTTAGTAATGAGGTACTCTTATGTTAACATGTGGCTTACTATCCCGACACACCCCGCCTGGGCACTATTGCCTCACAGGTGCAGTGTCCCAATAGTGATCATGATGATGGATATATGCCCGGCAGTGTTACAGGATGGGGTAAGGTAGAGGATGTGATGGCTTGCTACCTTACCCCTGAAAACACCTTCAGATCTGGAAGCTGGCTGAGCTGCCCCTGTGTTGTGGAGGGCTGGAGCACAAGCAGATCAGCCAGTGTGCATCACTGGACCCGGGTTCTGGTGTAGCCATAGACTTTAGCTCCCCGTAACTGTTAGTTTTTTACTCTGGGGTCCTCTCCCCCTTGGAGTTAGTTATTTTAGTTATGGGGAGTGTAGGGGTGAAGCCCCCCACATGGGGGGTGCAGGTGGCACAGCCCCCTGCATTGAAAGAAATGGCATTTGCTGCCATGTTGCCCATCATTACATCTGCCAAGTGGTGCCATCGGATTTCTCAATTTCAGTTATCTGGACTCTGTATCCTGAGTATCCAAGTAACATAGTATACCTGGTAATAATGCCCCTATATGTCTCACTGGTTAGATCCCTGATGTAATACAATGTACATTCTGACTCCATACCCTGCAAGAAATTTTAAGAAATTGAGGGTATACAAAGGAAAAAACAAAAAAGCCAAAGTCCTCCACAATCTTACATATGAGGAAAGAAGGAAACTAGGATTATTTAGACTAGAATATCAAAGATTGTGAAGAGATCTATGTGTGGTTTACACTGCATTCAAAAATAAAGATCTATGGGAATATGTAGGACAGGTAAAGAAAGAGACTGTTATAAATACTAAAGTGCATACCTCTTAGCTAAAAGAGGAACATTATGAAAGAAAAAAAACGGGGATTGTGGATCAAGTCAGAGGGTTGTAACTATTTGGAACACACTTCCAGTTGACAAAGTAAACAGTGACAATACTGAAACATTCAAACTTAAACTGGATGACTAAATAGGGGATAAATGAGCTGATCCAGCTCTCGAGTCTTTTATTGGCTAAAGCTATGGAACTGTACACATACTCATGATACTTATGATACCTTCCCTCTGATGGTTTTAAAACAGATAAAACCCACCACAACTCATCTCAGCCTGCCACCTTCTTAAGTAGCTGTGAGAGTGCCAATGAGTCACCTTCTTGTTTTAAATTTGTCATTATCCAGTTCAACACTGTACAATGTTCATCTGCCTTTTCCTCCCTCAAAAGTATTGCAATGTCACCTCTTGGACATTACTCTTCCTCATCAAATGAGAAAAACCTACCCTGAATATCTTAACTACAAACCTCACTCCACCCAGAGCCTCATCAAGTTATTCTTTTTTTTTTTTATACTGGCACTTTTTTTGGTCCAACACTGTAGGATGATCCTTTCCTGCTTCCTATTGTTGCTGGACTCAGATTCTGGATCCACATTCAGTATGGGTTTGGTGGACCCCAGAAAGCACTACTGAGATGAGGAACATGCATTCTAGCCCATTAGCAGTGAATGGAAAAGGCAGTGGATCATCAATGTACCTCAAATAGAAAGGGTGCCACTATATCTATATATATACTGTATATCTATCTATCGATATATATATATATATATATATATATATATATATATATATATCTTCTATCTGTCTTCAGCCTGGAAGTGCTTTTTCTCAAGAATGGTGTGAGGAGTTTGCTTAATTCTTTTCAGATAAGGTTGCCACAATCAGGCCTGGTATCTGCTTGACCCTTCCTAATTGGAGCTGTGGTGGTTGGCAGGAGATGCTGGACACCCAGTTTGTGTGGTCTGACTTCAGCCTCCTCACAATCAGTGACATTATGATGATCATTCAGTTATTGTGTCGGACCAACTGTAGTTTGGACCCGGGCCCCACATGTCTCATAGTGGGCTGTGTTTATCAAATCAGTCTGGTCCTTGCCAAAATAGTCTGGATGTCTTTGGAGAGGAGGATCTTTCCTGCTTCTCTGAAGGAGGCTGTGGTTTGGCCTCTTCTTAAAAAGTCCTCCTTGGACCCAAACTGTCTGGCTAACTACAGGCCTGTCTCTAACCTGCCCTTTCCTTTATGGGTAAGGTTATTGAGAAGGTGGTTGCATCACAGCTTGATGATCATTTCAGCAGCCACAGTGTCTATGATTCTCTCCAGTCTGGATTTAGGAAGAGACATAGTACCGAGACAGCCCTGGTCTGGGTATTAAATGACCTAATAGCGAGAGATCGAAGAATCTATTCCATCTAGGTCCTTCTTGATCGCTCTGTGGCATTTGACATCATAGACCATGGTGTGCTATTGGAGCACTTGTGGTTCATCTGTGGACTGTCTAGTACAGTCCTCAGTTGCTTTCGATCTTTCCTTGAGGGTACAACTCAGAGGGTGGTGTCTGGGATTTTTCCTCGGCGTCACTCTCCCTATCCTGTGGGGTGTTGCAGTGCTCCATTTTGGCACCTAAGTTGTTTGCAGTGTACATGTTGCCATTGGGAGCAATTTATTAGGTGGTACAGCTTGAGCTTTCACTGCTATGCTGATGACATTCAGCTGTACATGTCCTTTGTGCATGGCCAGGATGTTGCTGTTTCTGTCTTTAACAACTACACTGAACTGAATTATTACTTTTTGGACCTTTGTAAGTAACTAGTATTAATTATATTTTGGGGGCTGACTTGTATTAGTTTTAACTTTAATTTGCCTGGGAGGAACTGTAGCTGGGAGATATTTGCAGTAATTTGTGACTAGACCTGTTACTTAACCTCTGTGAAATAGGTGTCTGTTAAGGGGAAGAGATGAAAGGGGCACAGTTGAACTGTAGACTTAAAACAGGAGTTGCTTGTGGTCTCTGTCTGCTGATACACATAGAGAAAGAAAGCAGCTAGAGCTTCCTTAAATCAAGGAGGTGATTTTCTACTACACTGAACTGAATTACTACTTTTTGGACATGTGTAAGTAACTAGTATTATTTTTTTGTTGGGGTTGACTTGTCTTAGTTTTAACTTTAATTTTCCAGGAAGGAACTGTAGCTGGGAGATATTTGCAGTCATTTGTGTCTAGACCTGTTACTTAACCTCTGTGAAATAGGTGTCTGAAATGAAGGAAGGTACTTCCCAGGGTGGAGGGTCTGAGTTGTAGTTGATTGTTTCTGGATGGCATAGGTTTACTCCCTCCCATGCTTCCACTCACCCCACCACCCCAAGCATATAACTTCCTTTATAGCAGGGGTTCTGACATCACTTCCCCAAAACTACTAACAACATGTACCTGTTCATATCCTTAAAGGCACAGCACACTGAATGGGGGTAGAGACACTCACAAGCTTGCACACACTAAAACAAGAACAAAAAACAACAAAAGAAAAGAATCTGTAACAGGAAGGAACACAGATATGTGGGGAGTGGTGCAATGCACTAACTAGGGATCATCAGTCTTCTGGGAGACATTCTGGAAACTGCATTGCTGCCCTATTTGCAGGCACCTCTCTGGTCTGAGGGAGGAGGTTGCTTATATCCATGCTGACTTGGCAGTGATTCAGGAAACCTGCTCCCCCATGCAAGGACCACCCAGGCCACCACCACTACCTCAGAGGTTGCCAAGAAAGAGAAGTGGTTGGACCATAATGGGCTCAGGGAGGGTAAAGGTGGTGGAACACAGGTGCATCCCTTCAGTTGTGCCTCTCCATAATTCCTTCACCACTGTAGTGGAACATGGTTCATCTATGGAGGCACCTGCAGTGGAGACCAAGGAGGATGCTGGGAACCTCCACAATGGAGACCCACAGGAGGGTGGCACAGGGCCCCACAGGGGAAGGAAACAGCTCCTGGTGGGGGACTCAATTGTTAGGGGGTAGAACTGGGGGAGAGAGGGGAAGGAGAAGTAAGGTGTCTGCCTGGCACCATGGCTTGGAGGGACAGGATCGTGGGAGCAGTTACAAGGGTGAGTGAGCTGGATGTCATTATGTACCTAGGAATGAATGACCTAGCCTAAGAATGGGATCAGAGCAGTGCAACAGGAGTTTGAGGAGTTGGGGAAGGGCCTTAGTCAAGTAGCACACGTGGTAACTTTCTTGGAAGTATTACCTGTCTATGGCATGGATGAGGCTAGGGTACTATGCATCATGGGATTCAATGACTGGTTGAAAAACTGGTGCAGAGCTCAGTGATTTGACTTCATTTGGGGACTGGGGCTCCACCTGGAGGGATGCTGGCCAATACAGGCCTGATAGACTGCATCTATCCAGGAGGAGAACCAGAATCCTAGGTGATAGGTTTAAATGCTTCATTGGCTAGCATTTAAATTAGCCAAGGGGGAGTCACTGAAAAGAAGAAGGGAAATCCTAGCCCCCCCCCCAAAAAATCAGGGTAGTTAGTGAGGTAAACACCAAGATAGAGCAATCAATAGGTATAAGGGCAGGGGTAAATAGAGAAAAATACAAAGGCAGTAAGGACAGGGATGGGGCAAAAAGAAATAAAGCCATAAAAAATGGAGGGTAATGAGCACCAATGGCCGTAGTCTAGGTAAAAAGCTTCCCAAAATGGTGGCCTTGATGGAAGAGGAATGCCTGGATATCATGACAGTCACGTAAACATGATGCACAGAGAATCGTGACTGGGATGTCAACATACCAGGGTACACAATCTACAGGAGGGACAGGGAGGGAAGAAGAGGAGGAGGAGGAGTAGCTCTCTATGTAAGGGAAGGGATCAAAGCAACAGAACTAAAAGGCAAACAGGGAGGAGAGGAGGCACTGTGGGTCACCCTGGAGACTGGAAATGGTTCCACAATCCGCACAGGGGTTGTATACAGACTCCCATCTCAGGGGGAGGAAATGGAAAAGGAAATGATAGAAGACATTTTTGGGATGGCAGAGAAGGGGAAGATATTGCTGATGGGGGACCTGAATATGCCAAATTTTAACTGGAGCACCTTTGCTGCAGCCACATCCAAGAGCAGGGCCATTCTCGATGCCCTATGTGGGGCATGCCTCAGACAGCTGGTTTTGGAACCCACTCGGGAGGGAGCAGTCTTGGACCTGGTAGTCTCAAATGGGGACAGAGAGAGGATCTCTGACCTAGAAGTGGGTAGCCATCTGGGAACAAGCGACCACCAAACAGTGTGGTTCATGATAAACTTAGCTGTAGAGTTAAGCCACACAAAAATGATGGTACTGGACTTGAGGAGGGCTGATTTTTCAAATGGGAGAGTGCCTCAGAAAAGCACTAGCAAACAGGCAAGAAAGTGGGTGGAGCAATAATGGGAAACATCAAACTGCCATCACAGAGGCAACAGGCCTTTGTGTGAAGCAAATAAATCAAAATAAAGAAAAAAACACCATGGTTCTCAAAAGAAGTGGCGGAAAGATAAGGAGAAAAATAGCTTTCAGGAAGTATAAGGAAACACAGAAACAGCAGGACAGAGAATTGTACCAGTCAAAGCAGGAGGAAGTGGGAAAGGCAGTCAGAATTGCAAAGGCCCAAACTGAGGAAAAGATAGCCAACTCAGTTCAGAAGGGGAATAAAACCTTTTATAGGTACATTAGGGAGCAAAGAAAGATGAAGGCAGGGATACTGAGGCTGAATAAAGAGAAAGGTGGCTGGGCAAAGAGCGACAGTGAAAATGCAGAATACTGAATGGATATTTCTGCTCAGTATTCACAATGAAATAGCAGGAGGAGATACCTAATCCAGTCAATAGAAGCACTCTGGATAGGAGGGATGATATTAGTCCTTTCACAGAAGAAAGGGTTCTGAAAGAACTCATAAAACTGAAGGTGGATAAAGCAATGGGACCTGATGAGATTCACCCCAGAATTCTAAAAGAACTAAGGGAAGAACTAGTAACACCACTGATTGCTCTTTTTAATAAATCATGGGAGGATGGTGTGGTACCAGAGGACTGGAGAAGGGCGAATGTGATTCCCCTTCACAAAAGTGGGAGCAAGACAGAGGCAGGAAACTACAGACCCATCAGTTTGACCTCAGTGGTAGGGAAAATGATGGAATCACTTCTGAAGGAAAGAATTTTTGAGTACCTAGAGGCCAGTGGGGCACTGGACCTAATGTAGTATGGATTCACAGCAGAAAGGTCATGTGAAACAACTCTAACTGATTTCTTTGACTGGATGACCAAAGTAGAAGATCAGGGAAGGGCTGTGGACATGGCCTACCTCGACTTTAGCAAGGCATTTGACACAGTCCTGCACAAAAGATTAATAAACAAATTAGCCAGCCTGGGAGTGGGTCCCAGGGTGGTAGCCTGGGTAAAACACTGGCTGGACAACAGGACACAGTGGGTAATAGTAAATGGAGTCCACAGTGAAGAAAGGAGGGTTACCAGTGGGGTACTACAGGTTTCAGTAGCAGGGCCGGTCCTTTTTAATGTCTTTATAGGTGACATTGGAGAGGGACTGGAAGAGAAAGTATGTCTCTTTGCAGATGACACAAAGATCTGCAACAGGGTTGATACACAAGGTGGGGTGGAAAGGATGAAAAGGGACTTGGCAAGGTTGGAGGAATGGTCAAATGTATGGCAATTTAAATTCAACTCAAAGAAGAGCAAAGTAATGCACCTGGAAAACAATAACCCAGGGGAAGAGTACACAATGGGGGGTGAGATACTGATAACAAGAAAAATGGAAAGGGAATGGGGGATAGTCATATCAGATGACCTAAAGGTGGGCCAGCAATGTAAGAAAGAAGTACGGAGGGTTGGGGGGATATTGGGAAGCATAGGGAGAGGCATCACCAGTAGAAAACAGGAAGTTGTTGGCCCTCTGTACAGACAGTTGGTAAGGCCACATCTGGAGTAATTATGTTGAATTCTGGAGACCCCATCTCCCAAAAGACATAGACAGGGTGGAGGCTGTCCAGACGAGGGTAATACAAATGGTGCAGGGTCTGCACCAGAAGACATATGAAGAAAGACTAAAGGAGCTTAAGATGTATAGCCTTGAGGAAAGGAGGGAAGGGGGGACATGATAGAAACTTTCAAATACCTCAGGGAATCAACAAAGTCCAAGAGGGTAGCATGTTTCAGAAAAAGTGATGTGCAAGAACAAGGGGGCACAATCTGAAGATAGAGGGGTGACAGCTCAGAGGTAATGTGAGGAATTATTTCTCACAGAGAGGGTTGTAGATGCATGGAACAGCCTTCCTGAGGAGGTCATAGAGTCAAAAACAGTGGGAGAATTCAAGAATGCATGGGACAGACATAAGGCAATTCTAGTGGGGGGTAGGAGGAAGGAAGCTATTGGTTATCTAGGATCTTCAGCTTATCCATTACGTTTGGAATTGGGCAGACTAGGTGGGCCAAGTGGTCCTTATCTGCCATCAAATTCTATGTTTCTCTGTTTCTATGTAACTGTCTCACCGAAATCCAGGACTGGATGAATGTGAGCTGGCTGTGGTTAAACCCAGAAAAGACTGAGGTGCTGGTCGTGGACTCAGGTCACCGGGAGGTGGGTTTGTTGGCGGGATCACCTTCAGGTCTATGGCTTGGGGGTGTTCAGCTAACTACCTCAGACTGGGTGCAGAACCTAGGCATAATTTTTAATGGCTGTTTGACACTTATATCTTAGGTGTCGGCAGTTGTCAAAGCCTCTTTTTTGCCATCTGAGGAATATTGCCCGGGTGAAGCATCTGGTTCCTTCCGACAATCTTCCAACTTTGGTCCATGCCTTTGTTACCTCCTGTCTTGACTACTGCAACACCCTTTACCTTGGGTTACCGTGGGTTGATATCCGCCACCTGCAGCTTGTGTAGAATGCTGCGGCCAGGCTATTGACTGATTCATCTAGGACCAGTCATATAACGCCTGTGCTCCGTTGACTACACTGGCTGCCAATACAGTGGCAGATCACCTTCAAGGTCTGTTTGCTGACCTATAAGGCCCTACTCAATCAGGGACTTGGTTACCTGCAAGATCTCCTTCATCCATATTGCCTCTCCAGCTCTCTCTGATTCACTACCAAGGGACTGCTAGAGATTCCAGGGTTTGTTTAAAGACATCTGGAGCCAGGTCTTTTAGTTTTATGGCCCCAACCCTGTGGAATTCTCTACCTCATTAAGTGCGAGATTGCTTGACCATCCAAAGTTTTAAAGTAGCTTTGCAAAGGTGCTTTCAGGACTGGATGGGGAGGGTTTGAGGAGGTGAGATGGTTGTGTGTGAATTTTAGTTCTTAATTATTTATTTAAAATGTTATGACTGGGAAA
Organism: Neoceratodus forsteri; assembly: GCA_016271365.2. Taxonomy (NCBI): domain Eukaryota; kingdom Metazoa; phylum Chordata; order Ceratodontiformes; family Ceratodontidae; genus Neoceratodus; species Neoceratodus forsteri. Next base: position 10,390,633 of record CM028130.1, read on the forward strand.
GACGCACTGAGCCAAGTCTCATTTCCAGGTGTGACCCGGAGACCTAGATAAACAATTACATACAGAGGAAATACATACAGTCTCAGTACACGATACAAGTGCAATACAGATAGACAATTGTAAGGTATTTACACTGAGTTACTAGATTGCTGAGTCATATATAACATAAAGGAAGTACAAACTGGATGCCTGATTCAACTAGTTGGATGAGGTTGGATGTGCATCATATTATATGCAGTTTTGAGGAGAGGATGGGGAGGGTGGGAGTTTGGGAGTAGCAGGAGCACAAAGGGGGATAGAAGATGAATTTTCTGCTTGATTACAGTATGTGAGGGAGCATTTCTTAGTTGCTGGGTTTGTTGTTTCCTTAGGGAAGGGAGTCTGAAGGAGAAAGCAGATTTGCCAGCTGTCAAAGATGGAAGGAGAAAAGGGAAGGAGTTGGTGTCCCTGCTACGAAGGGTGTAGAGGGATGAGCAAGCTGAAGATAGCATATCTGAGAGGTAGGAGAATAGTATTATACAATTTATCAATTGGAAATTGCCCATAAGGGCAGAATGCCTGTCCAGGGAGATCACTTTTGCACAAAATTGACTGGCTCAGATCTTCCGGACTGTCGACAGGTTGTGCAGTCCAATCTGTCTTCAGCCCTGAGGAACCTTTTCACAAGAGAAGTGTGATGAGTTTGCTCGGTTTTTCACAGACAAGATTGCCACCATTAGAATTGGGATCTCTTGTGATGTCAGCGACCCGGGTTCGGGAACGGACTCTGGTTGCTGGAGGGCGACCAGGGAGAAAGAGAAATGAGCATCCTATGGCTCACCTTCTCAGGGGGGAAGGGAGATGTGCGGCTCAGCACCTGCTGACTCCTGGCAGAGGCTGGGAGTATGGCAGGACATCTGCCCCAGTACACTAAGGGGAGTGACGGACGTTGGCGTATGCCTTGACGTCAGTGGTACATCGCTTCCCAGGGAAGCAAAGTGGAAAATGGCGTCAGGCTGATCGAGTGATGGCCCTCCAGAACCCTCGCCACCAGGCTCCTGGACCTCCATATGTCATCCCAGCAGCACCCCAGTATTGTTGGTTGGCTGCCAGGGCTGTTCTCCCATTGAGGTAAGAGACCCGTGTGGTGAAGGGATACACCAGGGTTACCTGGGGTTGGCTGCGATACGGGACGGTAGGGGTCGGAGAGTAGTTGCAGTGGAGAGTTCATGTGGGTGCCCAAAGGAGAGACTGGCAGGGTGCGGAGGAGGAGTAAAAAAAAAAAATTGGGATCTGTTCAGTCCCCTGTACAGGGGTGTTGCGGAGGTTGGCAGGAAGTTGTGAGCACCCGGTTTGCCTGGTCTGACTTCAGCTGGCCGGAAATCACTGACATCATGAGGATTATCCAGACTGCTGTAAAACTGCTGTAGTTTGGACCCAGACCCAACTCAACTCCTTGTGGGGTGCATTAATGAAATCAGCCCAGTCCTGGACAAGAACAAGATAGTCTGGAGGTCACTGAAGATGGGAGTCTTTCCTGATCCCCTGAAAGAGGTAGTTTTACAACACTCCTTAAAAATCCCTCCCTTGACTCGGACTGCCTGACCGACTACAGACCTGTCTCTAACCTGCCCTTTGTGGGAAAGGTTATTGAGAAGGTTGTTGCACTGCAGCTGGATAATTATTTGTCCATCTACGATGTTGATGATCATTTACAGTCTGGATTTAGGAAGAGGCATAGTACCGAGACAGCCCTTGTTCAGGTACTTAATGATCTCCTAAAAGTGAGGAATCAGAGGAGCCGTTCTGTCTTGGTCCTCCTCAATCTCTCTGCAGTGTTTGACGCTATGGACAATGGTGTGTTATTGGAGTGTCTGCGGTTCATCTGTGGATTGTCTGGTACAGTCCTCAGCTGGTTTAGTTCATTGCTCGAGAGTAGGACTTAGAGTGATGGCTGGGATTTATCACTCAGATCCTCTCCCCCTATCCTGCAGGGTGCCGCAGGGCTCCATTTTGTCACCTGTGTTGTTCTCAGTGTACATGCTGCCATCGGGAGATATTATTAGGCAGTACGGTCTGAGTTTTCACTGCTATGCAGATGATACTTAGCTGTACATGTCCATTGTGCCCGTACAGGATGGTGTCCCCTTGGTCTTTAACAATTGCCTTTCTCAGATCCAAGACTAGATGAGTACCAGCTTGCTGTGGTTGAATCCAGGTAAAGCTGAGGTGTAGGTTCTGGACCCAAATCATCGAAAGGTGGGTTTATTGACTGGACAACCCACCAGGCTTTGTCTTGGGAGTGTTCAGATGACTACCTCCAATCAAGTGCAGAACCAGGGCATTATTTTTGACTATGGCCTAACTCTTAAATCTCAGGTGTTAGCTGTTGTCAAGACCTCATTTTACCATCTGAGAAATATTGTCCAGGTAAAGCACCTGTTCCACCTGGTGATCTTCCAACTTTGGTCCATACCTTCATGACCTCCCACCTTGACTACTGCAATGCCCTCTACCTAGGGTTACTAGGGGTTGATATCCACCACTTGCAGCTGCTGCAGAATACTGCAGCCAAGCTATTGACTGGCACTTCTAGGGCCAGTCATATTACACCTATGCCCCACAGACTGTACTGTCTGCCAGTACAGTGGTGGATCACCTTCAAGGACAGTTTACTGACCTATAAAACCCTACACAGCCAGGGACCATGTTACTTGCAAGATCTCCTTCATCCCTACAGCCCTCCACTCACTCTGCTCCACTGACAAGGGATTGCCAGAGATTCCCAGGGTCTGACTGAAAACATTGGGGACCCATTCTTTTGCTTTTGCAACCTCTACCCTGTGGAATTCTCTACCTCGTTGGGTGAGAGAGTATCTGACCTTCCAGAGTTCTAACACATCAATAAAAATCTATTTATTCAGCTTGATTTTTCCAGACTGCTCATAGTTTTAAAACAAACACAAAAAACAAGCGGCAATTCTGGTGGCAGCAATAAAGCAAATTGGGCATAAATTAGTGGCATAAATTTAAAGAAGCTCACAGCTACTCTCCCTGGTGCTTTGGGTCTGAATGGTGACCCTTTCTCAAGGGGCTGTGGCCTAGGTGCTACCTGTGCTCTTTTTATTCATTAAACATTTAAAGTGACAGTGCGTACCTATAAAAAATACTCCGAGTTTTAGAAGATTGCCATAATTTTTAATATGATAAAGATTTTAAGAGATTTACTGATTTGTTATTTGATGTAGATTTTAATTATCATTATGTTGTTTGTTTTGATTATGTACAAGTGCATTAAACATGTTTGGAAAGGCACTTTTTATAAATAAATGTGATTGGATCTGATAGTAGGCTGAAACAATATTTGGATATGTAGGATATGGAGTGGATGTCACGGTGGTGGGATAGAGGTGGGATTATAAAGCCACACATAGGCAGAGTGATGGGCAGAAAAGAGTGGGGGCAGTCTCTGTCTAACCTGCTGGGGCGGTTTCAGGGTGATTTCTGTGGCAAGACACAAATTTTGTGGCCAGACCACAATTCTGTGGCTGGCCTTGATTTCTGCATCTATTGCTGCATATTGCAGAACTGCAGAAAACAAGGGTCATTGACCTCTACTGCTGTGCCATGCATTCTGATGATCTCAGCTAGAAAATGCTGCACAAAACCTGGGCTGTTCTGCCTTCCACGCCCTCTGGGACTCCCACTACTTTTGTATTATTTCAAGACCTAGACATTCAAGTTCATCTGTTTTTTCCCCAGATCGGAGAGAGTTCATATTTTAAACCTAGCAATTTCAGAGTTTCGGGAAGCAGCCTATCGATCAAGACAATTTGGAAAGTAGACTCATTATCAAATACCTGCAAATTGGTCCATCCATGAATGTAGTAGGGACCAAAAACAATTTAAATGTGGTTACCACTACTAATATCTGGAAACACAATACATCAGCTGTGTAGCACCTTGGTCACCACCACTCTCTGTCCCTACCATCCTCACTTGTAGAGCCGCTCATTGTTCTGGCACTGAGACTGACAGACAATTGTGCCAAAAGTCACATTTACTTCATGGATTTTGTTTTGGGAAAATGAATGAAAACAAATTCTGTCAAAATTTCTGTGAAAATCTGTCTTTTAAAAGTGATGGTATGCATGGTGTGAAACCTGAGGACAGGAGCACACATATCAAGTGGCCTTCTAGGTCAGCGGCTGTCCAAAAGTCTGGTCATTTTCATAGGGTGCATTTGTGACATTGATAAAGGCATTAAGTGCAAGAACTGCCTTTTTGCAGATGACACAAAGATCTGCCCAAGGGTGAACATGGAGGAAGGGATAAGGGAATACAGGTAGGATCTGGGAAGGTTAAAGAGCCAGTCAAAGATTTGCCAGC